>PNEQ01057132.1:33645-65510 GCA_003012365.1 Medauroidea extradentata
TGAGGGGAGGGATGTGGGGCTTAACGTTTCGTTATACTTATAAATGCTATGAATAATATTAGCAATATGGTTGATAGGGTAATTCTGTTAATACCTTACCAAAAATAAATTAAATTAAAGGAGTGAAGAATAACCGGGGTAACAACCATTTCTGAATTATATGCGGGCAAATCCCTAGGATTTTCTATACTCAACAAATAAAGAGGATAAACAGGCGTATTAATCATTTCCGTAATGAGTATTACCGTCAAAAATTAAAAGTAAAAGAGTTTCATTGTTTCAAAAACTACACGCGGGCGAAGCCGCGGCGGGACTGCTAGTAAACTATATGATGCAATATAATACAGAGCTGTACAATACAGTCCCTTGAAATATTTTATTTATAGTTTGCTTATAAACAAGTGGTTGTTTATTTAAATTAGCGATGCAAAGCGGAATGTTTAAAATTATCACATTTTAAACATTACATAATAAATGAAAAATTTCGCTCAAAATAAATCCGTTCTCTAATTAAACAAACATAAATTTAAAATAAACAGCTCATACATTGGATTTAACACGCTATTACATCATAAATTTTATTTCTAACATATTATTATAGTTGGAGTAGATATAACTTTTTTAACTTTGTTTTCAGCGCATTTTTAAAATGTCGTATGAAAATTATTAATTTAAGACAATGCTAGAGTGTATAGGGAATTATTTGCTATTTGGGGGATGTAGTATTTTTAAGTTTATATATTTATGTTATACGCAAAATAAGACAGCAGGCGAAGCTTACTCATTGAACTGACTGAAGACGGTAAAATCCTAGCTTCCGCCAATGTAAGGCTTAACAAAATCGTTACTGACTAACTTATTAGCTTAAGCTTATAAGTTTGGGCAGAAGGTGATTGTTACCTTGTTATCTTATTAAGGGGGTTGCTAAGTTTTTACTTGCTAAGGACGGAGGTTATGTTATTCACACACTAATTAAGTTAATAACTTTATCCGCGATTTATATTACATAAAACAATAGAGTTAAATAACTTTATTAGCAGAGGAATGCCGATATTAAAGTAAACAATTGTAGTTATACGTAATGCCCAGGCCTTGCCTGTCATTGAACCAAGGGTATTCTGACTTAATGTCTGTGTGTTAACATGTGAATTTTATTTCATTCGAGGCGACAAGCCTTGCCTTCCAAGAGTACACGACGCACGATCGTGCCAGGGGTGCGCGACCACAGACCTCAACTTCCCGGAGTTTACATCCGTTCGTGGCCTGACATTTGTCACGAGCTGACGACATTTCTCCTGCTATGTGACCATAGTGTAGGAGAGTTCTCCTAGAATGTGGACTTCGCTCATTCGACGACAGTACTCTTGCGACATAGTTGCATAGTGTGTGGGCTTGGTCCATAGCCAATCATGAGGTGCCTGCAGTAACTTCTCATCATTTAGCCTCTCCCCGTGGCGTTACCACTTCTTGAGGGAAGTTCCCCGTCCCCTCACTTATTGAGTTTATATTGGCTTGCACGCCCTTGGGAGACTATCTTTGGTCTTCTGCTCTAAAACCCAACAAGGAGGAACTACTGCTGGGACGACCTGATGCCTGCGTCAGATGCCACACCCTCAGGCTAGCCACCAGAGTAGAACATGAGATTGTTTGTAGCTTTGTTAGTTAGCTTTGCCTCATGGGTCACATCAGCTTCGCATTCAAGTAAGTTAATGTAATTGTGTAAATTGTTTGTTGCATATAACTTTTATAATTGGAATTGCCGCTCGGTCCAAGTTTATTTGTGTTTTAGATTCCTTCATGTCTGGAGCTACCTCAGGCATTACAATGGTGGTAGCTTATGGGAATATGTTCCAGATGGCTACATATGTAACCCACTCCGAAGGGTTTTAGGAATTTAAGTTTTTTAGGATTTCAGGTTTTAGGTTGTTTGAGGTTTCTGTGTAACATATCGCATTCGTGTATAAAATATGTTGTTGGTGAGTTAAGGAAACAATTAATGATATAAATGATAAAGTAGTAGAGTGAATACAAATCGCGAGGTACTTATTGAACTTAGCAGTGTTGTTGAATGGGATTTTGCAACATGTCCAGAAGCATTTAGAATTGCTAGAATTACAAAGGATGAGTCAAATAAATTATTTCGTGAGAGATGTGATGCAACAGTTTATAATGAGCATTGTTATTGTAGAAGCTCATATCATTTTAATGTAGAATATATACATGGACCATGTCAGTAACAGGAAAAATGGCACCATTAAATGTGATGTAGAATTGGAAGACATCGCGCCATGTACTGGGTTAGGATTGAGTTTTGCCATAATTATCTAGATTCTGCGCCTCTTCTTTGTTGCGTATTGCAACATTCGGCCGCGATGCTGCATCGTTTATTGTTTAAGAGAAAGGAAGGTAAAGTAATTGATTTCACAGTAGAGACTATTACTGGTGTTTTAACCTCAAGTGAGGAAGCTTTGAAAGGCTTAGAGGACTACTCATATAATTTGATACAGAAGATTTTCAAGAAACATACTTCCTTTAACTTAGCCCAAGTTGAACCCTTTCGTGAGAAGCTTAGTGCTTTAACAACGGGTTCAGGATTAGAAATCGCGTTTAAAGGGAAACCAAAGAGAAGCTTTCCGACACCTGCATACCGTATGTATGAGTTTGACAGCTCTGCAGGTCGTGTTGTTTTAGAAGGTGAAGTACGATTAGTTAAGAGATTCGCACCTTCCCACCGCATATATCAGGAGTTTGAAATAGAGAGAATATATCAGGTTAAAAAGCACTCATCCACAGTCTTCTGGCTCTAGTAAAACCAAAAATAAAATAAGTGCTAGTTCTTCCCAGAGTAAGGAACGAGTAGAAGCTGTTCAAGTAGTGAAAGAAAAGTTACCTGCTATTCCAGAAAGCAGTAAATCGCCATACGATATTCCGAAAAAGAGTACATACGATCATTAGGACTTGGGTTCTGCTTTCAGAACTTAAATATAAAGTATGGTTATTAAATATAATTTGTTAGCTGTGAGTTAGTGAAACATCGCTAAGGAAGGAACAGCACAGATCCCCACATGTGTGAAGGACTTATCAGTGGTATCGCTGATCGAGAAATGGTAAGGCGAAAAGGGATGTATACCTGTGCATGAATTTATGAAGAGTATAGAAAGCGCTGCTGCGTTAGGTAGGTGGACAGATGAAGATAAAGTAAAGTTAGTTTAAATGAAAATATAGGGTCTAGCATACAGGTTTATCGCCACTTGTCTGCGTCCAAAGGGAGACGTAACATTTAAAATTTTGAAAGAGAAGTTAACAGAAAGATTTCAGGAACGCTAACCCCTACAATTCCATAATTTCATGTTGAATAACGCTAAACAGAGAAGCTGTGAAAATGTTCAGGCGTTCGCAGATCGATGTAGAAAGTTATGTGAAAAGACAGTGCAAGGGTAGAGGAGCCCAAGAAAAAGGAAATACTGAATCAAGAGGCTGAAAGACGTTTGTTAGCCACATTTACTGATGGGTTGCAAGAATCTTTAGGTTTACAATTAACACATAAACTCCTCCAAACAATGGATGAGGCAGAGCATATGACTATAGCTCTATAAACCACAGAAGCCCATCAGGAGAGAAAATATAGGTAAGATGATTCAAACCGGAGAAAGAGAGTATATTACGTAGGCTCCAGACAGACAAGTGTGGCACGGAGAAAATCATATAGTGGCGCTAGGAATTCCATGAGCAGAGGCTATGGAAGACCTAATTTCTCATGTTATCGTGGTTCGAATGACAGTAGTTTCAATATGAATAGACCGGGAGTAGATTGTCCTCCCAAGAGCATGAGTTCCGACAAAGGACGAAGAAGCAATAGCATTATGTGCTTTAAATGCGGAAAATTAGGACATATAATCAGGGAGTGTAGGAGTCAAGGATCCGAAGCATACCAGCATCCTAACAGGCCTGGACTTAGTCAAGGAACCGAAGTGTACCAGCATCCTAAGGGACCTGGACCTAATGATTCCAGTACACTAAGAAGTAGTAGTTTCAGTAGTCACCCAAACGGGAAGCACCGGGTGTCGACTCCGGACACCACACTGCATTAATAACAGTCATTAGGGGAATGACACAGTAATTTCCGTCTTTGTTGAAGGCCAGTCTCACTTGTTTCTGATAGATACTGGTTCTGATATTTCGCTTGCTCGACCTAACATCAGCAAGAATATCATAGACAGATGTGAGTTGGGAGCAAAAGGCGTTACTGGAGACAGTCTCCAGATCATAGGTACCCAGAAAACAGATGTGTGGGTGAATGGACAGTGTTACCCACACCTGTTCCAAATTTGTTCATTAAAATTGCCTTTCGATGGCCTGTTTGGAACAGATTTCCTCTGATGTTACAATGCAAGAATCTATTTTAAGAACAATCTTATCTATTTAAAAGATACTAACAGAAACAAATCGTATAGTTTGTGTGTTAATCATCTTAAGAATGATGTGGAGAAGCTCGAGAAACTCCATGGCAGTTTCCAGTTGTCATAGTTAAACAAAGGAACAGAGATAATACAATTAAGCATCGTTTTTGTGTTTCTTATCGTAAGATGACCAGGTGACGAGATTAGATCCGTATCCACTTCCTAATATAACAGAAACATTACATGGTTCAATGTTTTTTTTCAACTGTAGATCTGACAAGTGTTATTTTCAAATAGAATTGGAGGACAGTGATAAGGAAAAGACAAGTTTTGCCACTTTTACGGAAAGTACGAGTTTAACAGACTTCCATTTGGGCTATGTAACCCGTCAGCCACATTTGAAAGGCTTATGAAAATTATGTATTAGTTGGACTGTTAGGTACACAAGCATTAGTGTGTTTGGACGATATTATTATGTTCAGTAAAACAATGAGAGAACATGCCGAACGTGTATGTAATATTTAGCAAATACTTAAGATGCTAACCTTAAAATACAACCATATAAGTGTTCATTTACAATATATCGAGTAGAATACTTAAGTATGGTTGTAAGTTCAAAGGGAGTAGAACCAGACCCTAAGACCTTGAGAGATATTAAAGAGCTTCCCAGACCGAGAAACATTAGTGAAGTTCGTTCAGTTGTAGGATTGCTTTCATATTATCGAAATTAGCGCCTAATTTCGCGGAGATAACGTGTCCTTTGACAAAATTGACAAAGAAAGATGAACCATTTCACTGGAGAGATGAACAAGAAATTGCATTTTGTACTTTAAGAGATGAACTTTTGTCATATAAAATTTTGGCTTATCCAGACTTTTCAGTACCTTCAGTACTGATGCCAGTGGTTATGCAATAGGAGCTGTATTATCGCAGTTGCAAAACGGGCAAGAGAGACCAATCACTTATGCGGGTAGGCAATTAAATTCAGCAGAAAGAAATTATAGTACAACTGAATGTGAGCTCTGTGCATTGATGTTTGCAGTTAATTACTTTAGAGCTTATTTGTATGGTAAAAGATTCACGGTGGTTACAGACCACTCTGCATTAAGATGGTTGTTAAAATTTAAAGGACCCGAGCTCGAGATTGATAAGGTGGGCTCTTAAATTGTCAGAATTTGATCATGAAGTGATCCATAAACCAGAGAAAAAGCATTCGAATGCAGATTGCCTATCACGAATGGTGAATGCAGTCAACATGGTTATTTCTACGCAGTTTATATTAAAAGCTCAAAATAATGATAAAGTATGTCAGGAAATAATAAAGGATGGAGATCAGAAAGAACTTTTCCTAGTTACAAAGGGTGTTTTATGTAAGCGAAAGGATGATAATGTTATTATTGTTGTTCCTAAATCATTAGTTAGCGATGTGATTAACCATCACCATGCTACACTTTTTTCGGCACATCAGGGAATTAAGCAAACAGCATCTATTACAGAATTTATATTGGTGGCCAACCTTATGTAAGGATGTAGAAGATTTCATTACTAAATGTAGAGATTGCATTAAGCGCTAGGTACATTGCCAGAAGTAACAGAGCCTTTCCAGCTTGTGTCACTGGATATTTTAGGACCCTTACCGAAAAATAGTGAATCAGAAAAATAATATAATTATTTTAACTTTCATGGCTTATTTTACACGCTATTGTGAAGCGATACCATTTCCTGATCAGACTGCTGAGACAGTCGCGAAGCATTTCGTACAGAAAATTGTTTTGAAACATGGATGTCCAGAGAGCTTGTTGACGGATCAGGGACGAAATTTTATTTCGAGGTTAATTTTGGAGACTTGTAAGTTGTTGAGAATTAGGAAATTACAGACCACACCTTTTCGACCACAGTGTAATGGTCGTGTTGAGAGATTGCATAGAACATTAACAAATATGATTTCCCACTTTGTAAATTCATATAGTAGTGATTTGGAAGAATTCTTACCGTATGTTGTACACACGTATAGAACAGTACCTCACAGTTCTACGCGATTTAGTCCACATTATTTGTTATATGGAAAATAAATTAGACTATCTCCTCTAGATGACTTAAGTAGTCAGCCAGATGTTGCAGAAGGGGGTGTCACTGTTAAATATCACATGATGATATTGAATAAGAAATTAAGAGAAGCATATCTAGTTGCGAGAGAAATAAATAAATTATCTGCAGAGAAACAGAGGAAAAACTATGATAAAAAGTCTCAGTTCCCATCGATAAGAGAAAATGATTACGTGTACTTGCATACTCGTAGTGTTAAGAAGGGTGTAGTATCAAAGTTTCATAAATATTGGTCCGGACCACAAAAGGTGTTAAGGAAAATAAGTGATGTTACTTACGAATTAAAGTTAGATAAGAGAAAAGTCATTGTGCACTGTGACAGGTTAAAATTAGCGAGAGATATTGAAAATAGTTTTGAAGTTAAAAAGACACATGTCAAGAGTAATGATGATATTCAGAAGCCTAAGAGTAGGGTGTGTAATAGAGATAAAAGTAATAAAAGAGTATAGCGAAACAGATGACTGAAGTGAGTCGAGTGGGGATAACATTAGAGAAAATGAAAGTGATATCGGTCCTTTATCATGCCTAATAACTGTAGATGTCGATTAAACTATAGAAGATAGAGATATAGGAGAGGTTTAGGAGATACCTATAGAAAGAGATAGTGATAAGAGTCTTTACTAAGATAATAATGATAATATAGGTGATACGAGTATTTGGGAGCCCTCTAGGTATCACAGAAATAAGGTAAGCGAAACCTTATGAGAAAACAGAATTAAGTACAGATTGCACTCAAGAGTAGGAAACTCGCCTCTAGGAGAAGGAGCAGTAGATAATTATGAAAATAATTAATTGAATTTTGTTGTAGGGATATTATTGCGTAAGTGTTGTACATGAGAGATAGCTGATCAAGTAGGAATGCTGTTTGCATTGCAGATCACATCGTTGGAGCCTGTGTGATATTACTACAGGAGAATAATGTACTGTTAACTGGCGACAAATGGACGATTGTACTAGAACTTCATGTCAGTGAATTGCACAAAGTTATTGAAGTCTTCATGGGGCGACTTAGTTCGATCAGTGGTAGAGATGTTCCCCTAGGATACATAAGAAATTTGACGGATCATGACATTCCGATAAGACATTCATTTGATGAGATTTATGTAATTGAAGAATTGGCAGTAGAATTAAATGAGGAGATAAATCAGTTGTTGTTGATATTACCGAGATCCTCCACATGAGAGAAAAGAGGATAAATAAATGTAGGAGGAGATATTTTAAAATTTTTGTTCGGGACTATGTCTAATGAAGATTATAAGCATATTAATAAGATTACTAAGGGACTAGTGGAAATACAGGAAAACCTTATATATGTTGTAGAACATCAGCTCACTCTTATGCAAGGTTTAGATACAAAGATGAAAAGCTGTGCAATAGCTATAATGTCATTAACAGAACAACTGGATGAAAATTTACGAACGTTCGCTAGAAGTTTCGAAAGTAGATTAATGTACTTTGGCGAGAGCTTGCATCTTAATAAAACAGTTAGAGAAGCTGAATTTGTGTTGCAATTTTATATATAAGAGGTTACTAAAATGAAGATGTCATTGGATATTATAGCTACAGGTAGGTTGCCATCAACTTTGCTTTCACCTGTTAAGTTGTCAGAGATTCTCAAGGAAATAGCTCTTAAATTACCAGCCAATAAAGCATTGATAGTAGGCTCAGAAATGACAGTACCTATAATTATTACCAAGTTTGTAATGTACATGCACTTGCCACTGAGACAAGTATTCAATTAATAATTGAGTTTCCATTGAAATCAATGAAAATATATTTTAAAACATTCAGAGCTTATCCATTTCAGCCTTTGAGGAAAATTTTAATCGATACATGTAGGTTATTCCTAGTTATGCGTACATTGCACTCTCAGAAAATAGTCAGTTTTATACATTGATGTCTGAATCAGACTTGAATGAGTGCGAGGGAGGAAATAACGTAGTTTGTCCCGCGAATGTCCCGACTTTTTCTGTAAAAGAACCACATTGTCTAGTTGATTTGATACTGGCTCTGCCATCTTATGATCCTCCTTTATGTATGGGAAAAGTTTTGGAAAAAATTTTACGTCGGTATTTATCAGATCGGTAGACGGCGCTAGTTGGATCCATTCCGTGCCAAATAGAATTAAAATAACAAAGATTTGCCCAGATAAGGAAGGTTGTACTAAAGTGGTGGGGTATTGGATCTCGGCGCAGGTGGTCATGTCCCAGGTAAGCAGTTGTGTTTTCCTAAGTGATAAGTTACAGTTGTTACCTCACAGTAACAAGATACAAGAAAGTACAATTTCCTCAAGTACAGTCATTGCTAACTGCTGAAGAAAAAGTTTTAATTAATTCAACCATCACAAAATTTAATATTGATTTGTCTAGTGTTCATGACAACGACACAAGTATAGAATTACAGCAGTTTATGTCCAAACTACAAGTTGTCAACCATCAACATATCTCTGATACACAACTTTCAAAAACTATCACAGTTGTGCTATCTATCACTATTGTTTGAGGAGTAATCGCCTTGTTAATGCTCATAAGTCGTCGAGTTGGTTGCCAGTTATGCATATGTCTACCAAGAGTTCAATTAAGGAGGAGACATAGAGAGAGTCCAGCAGTCCAGGGTTAAAGAAGGAGTCGAGCTGAGAACTCAGCCTACAGCGCAGCCCAGGAGAGGGAACCTCAAGGAGACGGTCGCGTTAACACGAGTCAGCTTCGGGGAAGGAGTCTCTTCATCAAGGGCCAGCCTCAATGAGAGGGCCTTAACCTCTTCATCCTGGGCCAGCCTCAAGGAGGGGGCCTTATAACCTCTTCCCCCCGGGCCAGCCTCAAGGAGGGATCTACGCCATCCCAAACTGTCCCTAAGGAGGGGGCCTCATCGTCAGGTACCAACAGTAAGGAATGAATACCAATGTCTCAGAGTAAAGGAAGAGACATTGAGATGACATCAACCCAACAGTTCATGGCAGTTGGAGGCTAAGGTTCCAACGACGAGTTTTTCAAATGCAGTGTTTCGTTGTTAACAGATAAAGAGAGATATCCCACAGTGTTATGTCAAGTTTCATAATATTTCATCCCACCAAGCTATATTATGCTTTACAATTTTGAAACTGCAATTACTTACGAAAGAAGTGACATTTTTAAAGAAGCTTTAGATTCATTAAATATCTTGTATGCTGATAAATACTATGCAAAGTGTTTTTTTAAATATTTTATTCAATTCAATTAGTCTTGTGTGAGTATGAATAATTAATTTTGTTTACTACTGATCACAAAACGAGTTCAACATTTTATAGACTTGATAGCATATATCTGCGAAGATAATCTTAATCGATATAACCATTTAATTTGAGTATACATATGGTGAATACAAATTGATAGACTTGACATGAAAAAAATATTTATGAATTGAAGTAGTGTAACATGTATGGTATAATGTCAAGGGTTCTTTGTGTTTTGTTTCAGCTCTCACTCAAGATAATCTCTCTTGTGAGTTATTTATGTAAGTGAGGTTGACGTGGTTCTAGACCCCTTTTCTTTCAATTTGATTTTATTTGATTTTAGTATAAATTAATTTCAGATAACTTAATTCATAGTTGTCCCAACATATTAAGTTGATTGAATTTTATCGGTAGATTTTAAAGCAATCTCATTACTCGTGAAGTATGGGCTACTATAATGAGGAGGAAGAAGAAGAAGACTACTGTACAACAACTTTTGTTGAAACTTCAGTTTATTGACAACACTGTCTGTTGGTGTGAGCTTATAGTCTTCTCGATTACATGCTCAGTTTTAATTATAAAGGCATATCTTCTTCCACATCTCTTTGATTTCTTTTTGTTTTGTTAAAATATATGTTTACATATGTCAGATCTTTTCAAAAGGAGGAAGTGATGTAATGCCCAGACCTTGCCTGTCATTGAACCAAGGGTATTCTGACTTAATATCTGTGTGTTAATGTGTGAATTTTATTTCATTCGAGGCGACAAGCCTTGCCTTCCAAGAGTACACGACGCACGATCGTGCCCGGGGTGCGCGACCACAGACCTCAACTTCCCGGAGTTTACATCCGTTCGTGGTCTGGCATTTGCCGCGATCTGACGACATTTCTCCTGCTATGTGACCATAGTGTAGGAGAGTTCTCCTAGAATGTGGGCTTCGCTCATTCGACGACAGTACTCTTGCGACATAGTTGCATAGTGTGTGGGCTTGGTCCATAGCCAATCATGAGGTGCCTGCAGTAACTTCTCATCATTTAGCCACTCCCCGTGGCGTTACCACTTCTTGAGGGAAGTTCCCCTTCCACTCATTTATTGAGTTTATATTGGCTTGCACGCCCTTGGGAGCCTATCTTTGGTCTTCTGCTCTAAAACCCAACAAGGAGGAACTACTGCTGGGACGACCTGATGCCTGCGCCAGATGCCACACCCTCAGTCTAGCCACCAGAATAGAACATGAGATTGTTTGTAGCTTTGTTAGTTAGCTTTTCCTCATGGGCCACATCAGCTTCACATTCAAGTAAGTTAATGTAATTGTGTAAATTGCTTGTTGCATATTACTGTTATAATTGGAATTGCCGCTCGGTCCAAGTTTATTTGTTTATTAGATTCCTTTATGTCTGGAGCTACCTCAGGCATAATATATAATTTAAGTTATTTAGCCATCGAGGCCTAGAAATGCGGAAACTGTAATGTCGAAACATCACGCGCATTACGCTATAATCTCTAGGTGCAAGTCCTTGAACTAGTGTGTAGTCTTCACGCCGACAACTCGCCTCTATGAGTAATCAGTGGTGAGCCTATAATTTTATGGTGAAATATTAAATTAAAGGTGTACAGTAAACGCCTATAGCCTACATTTGGAAAGCTTTTACGCCAAGATTTTATACCTTAGAAGAACCACGAGAAAACCACTTTTCGCCATTTCCGACAGTGTGAAAATAAACTTTTAGAGAACATAATAGAGGTTCTGAAACAGGTATAGACACGTGTAACGTATTTTAAATGCTATTCCTAAGCTTAAATTACTTACGCACGCTGCATAGTTTTTTATTAAACATGTAACGGCCGCTCGACGACCTGGTCAGGCGGCCACTGTAATAGAAGGCATTCATTATTATGTTATGGATAGAGTTCGCTATATTTGTCACTTTGATGTAAAATTGTACAAGTAGTAAATAACTACAACTATTATGTGTTGTTAGGCATAGTGAAATATTATTTCGTTCGGTTAGGCACCGGTGGATGGTGCAAGAGAAACATGGTTCGAATCTCTACTTGGGTATGAATGTTGTGTTGTCTCTTCACCTCACTTCATCATCATTGGACCCCACTTTGGAAACACATTTTTAAAAAGTTAAAATTTTTGGAAATTACTATGCAGTCGAAGCTTCTAAGTGTAATTGAAGTGTGTATCTAATCAGGGGCGTAGTTAAAGGGGTATATATCGGGATACATCCCTCCCCCCGAAATTCATATATCAGTATAGAGGTTTTCACTGTTTAACCATTGTCTTTCCTTAAAACTATTAAAATTTCTTAAAGTTATATAGTAAGTTTTTGGTTCGCGAAGTTCTTTTAAAATAGTACCATATCGCACCTAAAAAAAAAAAAAAAAAAAAAACTAATTTTTTTTGGGGGGGAGGATCCATCCTCCCTCTGAAAGAAATTGTTGACTACGCTCCTGTACCTTATAAAGGATGTAGGCTGACTCAGAAAATGTGTTAATTGTTCGTATGCACTGTACCCAAGGAGATGGCCCAGGTAACCAAATGTGTTGTAAAAACAAAATTAATGCGCTTGTGGTAAGTTCAGTGTAGACCTGTCTCTCCAGATTGTTGTCCAACAGGATAAAGTGGTACAAAAGTAATATTTACAATGATTAAGGAAATAAAAAGGAACCATATAATAACCAGGCAAAAACACATTCATTAATTTTCCCTGTTATTATTAAAGGTGCACATTTGCAGTTCTGACTATAGAAACAACTCGCCTTAAATACAAGATGAATGAAACATGAGTAGATTTCCAATAAATCAACATGACTTGTGCATTCCAGAGTCAAAGGGCTATCACAAAAATAAAATTACCAAACTCAGAAAGCCAGGCTTTTACAAATAGGCTAAAAAGCAGCCTTAACAAAGTGAAATACATTAACAATAGGCTCAAATGAATTGCCAAAAGTATATCAACATCAAAATCAACTCTGAATATTATAGGTTAAAAAACAGATTGAGCACGCCAATATCTTGACAAGTATAAATTAGTTATAAGTCATCATCGGAAAACGTTGCTCCATTTTACACACAGTACTTTCAAAACAATTCAAATGCACTCAGTCTAAGTGGACAGGTAGAGCATTGCCGACTGATTGAGAACAATGTCTTCCATTCCATTAGTCATCATCAACATGAAAAAATATATAATGTCAATCAATAATCAGAGCAAAAACCGTACCTTATGAACAGACTTGTAAAAGGTTTGCCCAATAAGTCTAGCTAGATGTAGCTGACACATTCAGCATCGGCACTTACGAGACGCAATTACAAGAAAATGCCCAACAGAGCATATCCTAAAACACTACGAAAAACGGCAATATAAAGATCCTCAATGTTAGAACTAGAAGTGAAAGACTTCCTATGTCGCAACAAATCAGAATACCAGAATGTCTGAAGGAGTATCTGGTCGCTAATGTAGCATGCACTGTTTACCAATAATGTTATGTTTATGTTACAAGGTAATTAATTGATCTTGCTTACTTTGCTGCCACCTATCGCCAGATTGATTTTTTTATATTTTTATCTAACCTGTTCAAACTGTAAGATTATTTATTTTCATGAATACTTTATTTGTAATTTCTTAAGTTAAATATAACCAGATTTTCGATGTTTGGATTAGAGAGATTTACTTTGAACCAGACCAAACGGCATTTCTATGCCAGCTAAAGTTCTGTGGTGTTATGGGTCATCATGACAACGAGCCGTGCTGGCAGTTTTTTAGTTTGCAACAGCGGGCGTAATTTGGCCTTCGCCAAGTTTTTGGAATCTTGGTGCCGACTAGGTAGGAGATAGGACGTGTAATGTTTATCACCAGCTACTGATAGTTAATAATAATAGTAATGAATATACAAATATAAGTTTAAATGTTCTATATTAATAGACATTAAAAATATAATAATTCAATCATCCATATTGTCTCTAAGTCTTGTTGACACATGTTGTCAACTTCATAGTTCATCACTGACATCCCCCTTTTTGTGATCGATCGAAGATTTACAAGTCTAGTCATAGAGGGGGAATCACTTTTCTTCCCGATCTTGTTCTCATGTATGGAGAAGCTTATTTATGCTCATTAGTGGATTCATTGGAGTCAGGATGGTTACTTCCCGAGTCTTGATTACTTGTTGTTTGGGACTGTTGATTCGGCATCTCATCAGTTTCTTCACTTTCCTCCCGCTCTTCAATTTGTTGCTATTTGTAGGTAAACTGGAATCTATGGGTTTGAGCATTGGTTTGAGAAACTATGAGTTTCTTCTGTATCTCCCACGTGTAGTGTGTACGATATAAGAACGTGAATTAGGCACTGGTTCAACTACTTTAGCTGGTACCCATTTTTTATGTGCTTCCCGATATCATATATCAACACCGGATTCCAACTTAGATGGTATAGTATTGTTTTTGTTGAATACATCCCTATCTGATTGTATTATAATTTTCAGATTTTGTGCTACATGTTTAATTAATGTAGGCATCAAAAGCTTTTCACTGGTTGGTAGCAGTGTTTAGGTTCTTCTTCCCATAAGCCTCTGTGCAGGAGAGCCAAGGTTCCATCTAGGCATGTTTCTATGATGTAGAAGTGCCAGAATAATGTCAGTGCCTTCCTCGTAGCACTTATTTAGTAAGTTTTTAGCTTCTTCTACATAAGGTGCTTTTAGTCCATTCGAACGACGAAAATAGGGACTGGATATGCGAAGACGAAAACTCCATTCTCTACTGAAGTTTTCAAATTCTCGAGATGTATACTGAGGACCTCCATCAGTTTTTAGTTCATCAGGTATTCCGTATTGCGAGAACCATCTTTTGAATTATTTTATTATTGCTTCACTAATGGTCGAGTTGAGTTGCGTAAAAACCAAAATATCCTGAATAGCTATCAGCAATGATGATGTAATCTTTTCCTTTGATATGGAATAAATTAGAGGAACATACTTCCATGGGCTTGACGGGATTTCTTCCTCACCAATGTATTCTTGAGGATGATCCCTTTGAAGTTTATTGCAAGTCACACATTTCCCTACATAATCTGTAATATCTTTAGTCATTCCTGGCCAGAAAACATGCTCTCTTGCCAACTTTAGTGAGCCAAGTATTCCTTTGTGAGAGCAATGCAGATATGAAAGTACTAACGCCTTCATAGCTTTTGGAATAAGTGTTTGTATTCCCTTGAAAATGACATCATTATACACAGCTAGCTCATCCCTGTTAAGTCCAATGTTTTTTTTTAGATTTTCGGGCAGGTCTGCATATTTGTCCGGCCATCCATGGAGAATGGTAAACTGTAAGTTCGACAATTCCTCACTGTCACTGATTTCTTTTTCAATTCATATATTATTTGTTTAGACATTGGAATAGCGACATGTACTTCTTATGTAGATGTTTCTTCGGGTTCAGGAGCATTGTTACAGACTCGGCTCAAAGCATCAGCAATAAATAATTCTGATCCATCCTTGTAATTTACAGTAGGGTTATACGGCAAGATTTCAAATAAAATCCTCTGTAGTCTGGCCGGTGCATCAAGAAGTGGTTTCTTGAAAATTACTTCTAATGGCTTGTGGTCAGATTCGATATACAGATGTTATTTTCCCCGAATATATTCGTGAAATTTCTTACATGCTTCTAAAATAGCAACAGCTTCTTTTTCTGTTAATGAAAATGTGTTGTAAATCCTAGCAGCCTCTTGTCCAATAACAGTCATAAATGCGGCCACTTATACTTTCGGATTTTTTTTTAAGAATAGTAGCTATAGAATACCATTCAAATTGCTGAATCCACGACTTCCAAACATTAGCCATGTCATTCTCATTTATTACCAGGTGCTTAGGAGGCTTTATGTTGACTATAGGCTCATCGCCCATTATTCGTGCAATACATTTTGATACTGTTTATTCTAATATGGATGTTACTTACTTTTGCTCCCGGGTTTCGGCACCATGTAATGTTTACCACCAGCTACTGATAATTGGTAATAATAATAATTGTTTTGAATATACAAATATAAGTTTAAATGTTCTATATTAATAGACATTAATAATATACTAATTTAATCACCCATATTGTCTCTAAGTCTTGTTGACAGATGTTGCCATCTTCATAGTTCATCACTGACAGTGTCCTGCATCCCGCTCTAGGCAGTTTAAGATAAAACTTGCGAGTCCAAAATTAATGTCTGAGGGTGCCGGAGAAGCGAAGACGGTCCTTCAAGAGAAAGTCAAGACTTTTGAAGAGACCTCAAACTCGGACAACCGCGAATTTTGGCTAGTTTAGCAGTCTTCCGCGAGTGTGTGACGTAAGTGCTCGGACTGTAAAATGCACTGGCTCGATGGCCACAGGAAGATTAAGGATGTGTTTCTTCAATCCTGGGTGTGTGTGCCGGTCATCGAGATGCGGCAGTCTTCAGAAGCGGAGACTTCGGTGGCAGAAAAGTTCCCGCAGTGCCAAACTGTCCCATAACTAGTTACAGGCTGAACTCCTGCTAGCCTTAATTGTTTGATTTATTTCGGAGTTTAGTATTTGATTTCAGTTCTACTATAGTTAATGATTTTGCCCGCGGATACCCTGAACTGTTTTTTTTTGTAATAGTTCACAAGATGGTGGGGAAATTAAAGAGTCAGTAATTTTTTTAATACTAATTAGCTGCAATTAAGAACGCAATTTCATGAACCATACAAATTTAAATTCATTTTGCTCTAGAAACTGGCCGGCTGTCTCGGAGAGGTTTAACATTATTTGATGTCATATATTTCTTTGTTTTGTTCCTAAATTATCCTTTTAAGTGACGAGCGAATTTAAATATTTTAAAGAGATCCATTTCATTGACGGTGGCAGCCAAATTGTAGTTATCCAAGATTTTAAAGGATTTATTCTCTTTCATATCTATTTTGGATTAATCACATAAATGAAGTATTTAAAGTGTTTACTAGGTGTTCATCGACACTATTTCCTATTGCACACTAGGCTGGTTCTCACAGAAATCCACTCAACTAAATACCAGGTTATGTACTTCAACTATCCAGTATCACCAACACAATCTTACACAACTTTAATAGTGTACCCTAGAATGGCACAAAAGTAAAAACATTGAGCTGAAGAGAAAATAATTTGATATTCACGTGACAGCTGGTTTACAGTGCCGTAGGGAGTCATATGAAGTGAGTATGGAGCAACTTTGGAATAAAGTGGCGGGTGAAGTGGGAGATCCCCGAGAAAACGCATCAACAAACGGCAAGATATTTTAATAATATCAATGTACAAAAATGCGTAACTTTATATTATAAACTTTATATGACTTGTACAATATCTTTGCTTCATTATCCACGGATATAAGATCACACAGAGCCATTGCAACAAATGAGCATCGTCCGACCCGATCTCCACATGTAAAAAGTCCAGTTTAACACCTCCGGGAATCGAACCTTTGTTTCTGTCACTGTGGTGGGAGGCGAGTGCCCTAGCTGCTGCGCCAACCGCTGTTCCAAAATTGGCTCTGTCGGACGTTCTGAAACTGTGTCAACATGTAAAGACAGCCGGGAAATATTCCATGGTTCGCAACTTTTTTTTAATAATAAGTCTCGTACATAAAGTGCGTTTCAAAATAAACAGCAAGCGCCTTCTTCATCAGTCTGTGTACAAGGTATTTCAAGCACCACCTAGCTCGCTGCCAGAAAGAACTGTTCCCTCCTCCACCTACCAATCACTTCCTCGCATCGCACAGCATTCCCACGGCAGCCGCTCGGTGATGTCTGCTGGCCGCCCAGTGTAAAAGTGATCTATCTCAATATCCAAATTTGAGACCACATATTATTGTCAGTTTTTTTTTTAGATTTAAATTAGTACCTTACATTGTTGGTACAATATTAACACAGTTCTGGAGACAAAAAATATTAGTAAAGCATAATAGAATAGCAAAAATTTATATTGCACTTTCATTTGAGCTACATAAGTCTAGTTCATTTGAGGTACTAATAATTTTTAATACTTTTCATTTGAAATATTACATTTTCAGCATTCTGTTCATCAAGGTGAGCTTAAGATTTATAATTTGATACCTCATTTCAATTAGAAGTTTAAATAGTTTCGCTGGAAAATTCAACATGATATTAACATTACTGTATATGGGATTAATGCGGGCTGCATACTTTTCCCTGCGTGGGTACAGATGACTCTTAAAGCCAGCTTTGTGATATGAGAGTATGCTGTAGTTGGTAAGCAAAAACAGGTCATATATAAAGATAACCGGCATTTTGAAAATATGTACATTTGATAAACAAAATACGCCAAGGTCAAGTAAGCTTTGTATGTAGTTTATTTGTACCAACTTCAACGAAACACTGAAAAATACTTCCCAAGATATGTAATACTACGCTAAAATTATAAAAATTATCGCTATTTTCAAATTATAAATACGGGATGAACGAAATACACAAAAGTCATGTAAGATTTGTGTGTACTATGTGTGTACTAAGTTTGGTTAAATTTTGAAAACTATTTATTGAGATATATAACATTATGCTAAAAATATATAAAGACCCCGATTTTGAAATATGAACACTGGCAAAACGAAATACACAGCAGTAAAGTGAGCTTTGTATGTAGCTTATCTATACAAAGTTTGGTTAAATTCTGAAAAATATTTCATAAGATATGTCAGAGCATGAACTAAATAGACAATATTCAAGTCAGCTATGTGTGTAGTATACTGGTATATGTGCCAAGTTTCGTGAAGTTACGAAAAATATTTCCTAAGATATGTGATGCCATGCTAAAAATATAAAAATGACTGCCTTTTGAAAATGTGAACACAGGATGAACGAAATACAAAATATTCAATTCAGCTTTGTAGGCAGTATATGTGTGCCAAGTTTGGTGACGTTCTGTTAAATATATCGTAAGATACGTAAAACTATGTTAAAAATATAAAAATAGCCGCCTTTCGAAAATGTGAACACAGGATGAACGAAATACAAAATATTCAATTCATCTTTGTATGCAGTATGTGTGTGCCAAGTTTGGTGACGTTCTGCTAAATATATCCTAAGATATGTGATACTGTACTTAAATTATAAAAATGGCCCTCGTTTTAAAAATATTAATTATATTTACGTCAGATTCGTATGCAGTTGGCCTATATGTGTACTAAGTTTGGTGACGTTCTGATAAATATATCCTAAGATATGTGATATTATGCTAAATTTATAAAAATGGTCGCCAATTTGGAAAATATGAACATGGCTTAAACGAAATATACAAAAGTCAAGTCAGGTTACAAAGTTATATATGTTTGCAAAGTTTGATGAAATTTAGTGCACTGGTTCAAAAGTTTATAAGGGACAGAGAGAGAGAGAGAGAGAGAGAGAGAGAGACACACAAACACACAGAGAAGAAGGTAATTTCATGAGCATAATTTTTCCTTCGGAAAGTAGGCTAACAAGGGTTGTGGACATGCTTCAGTACTGGGTGTAATACCGCCGAGTGCCCTGTGCAACTATGTCCCTGTTCTGGTTGCTGGAGTGTAAACGCCCCTTGAACGCTTACAACCTCACTCTCTGTCTTTCTGTCTTGTATCGTACTATATTTTATGAACACGTGTGCTTCAACACTAAACACATTACAATATTTATCAATACATTTTATACACTTGTTACACCCCAACAATTTAAAAAAGGAACAAATTACTACACTGTGATTTGCTTTCTCAAGAATACAGATGTAAGGTATTTTAATGTAGAATGAATTTGTAACCCATTCTTACAAAAATTTTGCAATGTTCGTTAATGCACGAAACTATTCTTTAGGTTTCTTTGCGGAATGCTAAAAGTCCTAATAATATAATAGTTTGCAATCACATAAGACTAGATGCACTCAGTTACAATCAATCTGTAGTACCTTTTTGTATAAGCAATGTCTTGCAGTGCTATTCGCTCATTGGCTAGCTTATTGTTTCATTTAGTGATAGTCCTTCATACAACACTGGACGGATTTACAATTACTGATTAGAAATTTTAAACACAATGTTCTACAACAACTGGCATTACATATTTTATAAATACGTTTATTTATACATCTACAACATTCACATTTACAACACGCGTGGGTCCGCAGTGGCCGAATGGTCAGACCGTTCACCTCCTACCTAGGCGATCTGGTATAGACCGACCACGGATTTTCGCATGTGCTGGTCGGCGGGTTTTCTCGGGTATCTCCCGTTCCTCCGTTTTCATTCCGGCGCTACTCCATCCTCACCTCATGTCACCTCTCATCAGCGCTAAAAACCTCGACGTTGAGCGCTAGCCAAAATCTCTCATTTATTCATACAACACGTGAATATACACATAACTACAATAAATATGAAAAGGTAACATAAGAACTCAAATTCATCAGACATGGTAACATTCTGTTTAATTTTCCATTCCTCATCTTTTAATCGTTTTTCGATTTCTGTAAAACCTTATGACTAAATAACTTTAGCTCTTCAGATTGATTCGTGACAGACCTTAATGGAATGTTGGTTTTAACTTTCCTACTGCATCAATGGATTCACAATTGTAACCTTGTGATACACTCGGAATAATATATTAAGTTACGTTACAATTTTCTCGTGTATGTGACACATTTACTACATTTAATTCATAACCCTTACATTTAAAAGAAAACCTTAATTACCAGTATAATTTAAGACTAAATCAAAAGATTGCGCCGTATCACAAATAACAGGGAATTTTCCATCGCTTGCGGCTACGTACGTACATTCATTATCACTTTATAAATCCATGAAGTATAAACTATCTTGACAACTTGTGTATTTCAATCTTCTGGTATCGAACATACCGTTAACATCAATTTTTCCACACAGTCTTTATGCGAATACGTATTCCCAATCGGGAAACTTTGTTCACAAACCTTATGCCTTGAGATGATCTCATTAGACTCGATCAGCTCTGGTTCTTTAACATAGCACTGACTAGCATGTTCTCAATAAAATATAATCTTTCTCTGGGGGCCGATTAAATACCGCTTTTTATGGGTGCAACGCAAAATTTGCAACTTGCTCTCCACTTGCGTTGCGCTGCGTCGGTGCAAATAGAAGGTGACGATATTTAATCGGCCCTCTGGTCTGGTAAATATGTATACATTTTTATCCTCTTACACTAAGGCCGGTATTCCTTAACGTTTTTATAAGGGTTTAGATGCAGCATATGTCATGCCTAGGTCCTTATGTAAATGTTTGTATAAGGGTTTAGGTTCAGGACGTTCCTTTTTCATGACTAATCTGTGACATTTCCTTGTCCTAATATAATTATGCATGCGCAGTAGGCTTTGCCCTACAGAGGCTACACACGTTACAACGTATTTTCCCGCTTGCTGGACGAATAAAGTTTTTAATAATAAAAGAGAAAACCAAAACAATTGAATCATACAGAAAATGGAACTTTGTTGCAGCAGAAATACTAAATAATAACCCACTAGGAATTTAAAACGCCAAATAGTCCAAAATCAATAAATTCGTTATTTTCAGAGCATTAAAGTATTTAGTAACAGATTCGCTAGCTCAGACGAAAAGTCCGGCCACTTGGCTCAGTGGTGCCGACCCCCCGTAGCTCGGTTGGTTGAGCGACCGACTTGGATACGAGGGGTTCTGGGTTCGATTCCCAAGTCTGGCTGGGTGTAAGATTTGTGTTTGTCCGTTAGCGTCTTTTCAAATGTCAGAGTCACCAAATATTGTCACAACTGGGGAATTGTCAAATACTAAAGCTGTAAAGGGGGGGACGTTTGGCTCGTTGGCGATGTTGTGACCTCGCCAAGGAGCCTAACATTAAAAAAAAAGTGGTTAGCGCTCCTGGCTGCTGAAGCAAGGGTCCCGGGTTCGATTCCCGGCCGGGGAGGTGACATTTACAACCACTTCCTCGGGTTCAGGACCGGGTGCAGTGGCATCGGATAAGAAATTACGATATAAAACTAATTTCATTTATATTTTTTACTTGACGAATTCGTTGCATTTCATCTGTTTTGCGACATGTTAAATAAAAGTTTCATAAGTAATTAAATATGTTGACGTTATATTCACCTACGACAAAAATAAATAAATGAAGCTGTAACTGGATGTTGCCGAAACAGCTAGCTTGCTACGAATACAGTATTTAAGCTTTAAAATTTGTAAAAATATATCCGTGTTAATGCTGTTGTAATTAAAAACGTAGTTAAATAAATTAAAACAAATTACTTATTTGTAAAAGCCTAATTCAAAAAGCTGTTTGTACGACAGAAAATCTGCTCGCTGGTTCAGTGACTTGCATAGAGATGATACGACATTTAAATAGGCGTGTCAATGCCGCTCGATACGTAATCTTTCTTTCGGTCCTTTGTCGAGAGAAAAATCTGAAGGTAATGACCAAATTAAAAAAAAAAATTACAGTTTTATTTTAAAAGTAAACACACTTGTACACTAATCTGCGAATGATATGTACTATACATGTATCGATACAGAACAATGTTAAGTAATAAGACTACTTTCCTCAATTTGGTGCAAATAAACCAAAAAAATTCACACTGATCTTGCACATATAATCATACTAAAATATATATATGTCTCTTAATGTGATGCTATTTTCTAATGTAGTAACCTACAACAATTGGAACTAATTGAACCAACGTTTGAAAAAACAAGGTTTTTAAATTTCAATTTTCTTAGAGACGGTTAAGTTGTTATAGAAAAAATTAATAAATTCATGACAGGAAATCTTGGAAAATAGAGGGCGTTCATTATTATAAACGATGAATCGTAAAATAACATTAAATACACAATTCTCTTCTTAGCTATGCGGGACAAAGTTGTTAATTTAACGTGGCGATAGTTCATGAAAAATATGTCGAAAATATGTCCTCAAATTTTTCTGGGAAGTGAATTGTAGTGGTAGTAATGTTAACCTGAAAATAATCACAAAATGTAATTTCTTAAAATGTGAAGTAAAATGACACGGAATAATGTCAAAACAATTAAAGGTCAAGTGGTTTAATTTATTAAAAGAGGAAAAATTTTTAAGTCAATTTTAAAGTATAATTCATTGCACGGAAGCATTGAAATTACATTTTCGATTTACTTTATTATAAATTTCTCCACGCAATACTAATATGTCTATCCTGAATCGCCCTATGTTTAAAACTGAAAATGATGTACTAAAAATTCGATGTACCGAGTTTGGTGATTTTCAGATGCGTGGTTAGTGTAGATAACTTATGTGATCAAGAAAACATGGGTACTCACATTGCCAGTGTTTTAATAGGCTGATATAAACAACACGTGTCTCCAAAAATTTGTCTTAAATATCTAGTGCAAAAAACATTTTGAATCTATATTACTATAATTATGATTTCTTCTAGTTTAAAACAATTAAACATGTAATACATTACGCTGCAAATGTAAACAATAACGTACGTTTGTTAAATAGCTGTTGAGAATCACTGCTACTTGTTCAATAAAAAGCACTGCACAGCGTCGCCTTCGTTTGTTTATAGCCGCACACAGGACGACAAATAATAAGCCGTGACTTATCCGATACCACCTCTGGACGTTTAGGAATAAGGCGAGCGTTAGGTCTCGGCCCATGCTTTTCTGGATGCCGATTGTGTTTAGGAATACCGGCCTAAGTAAGTGTAATAATTTATTCATCTTAAACAAGAATTACTCTAAAATTGACCATTTTGTTACGTAACGCAAGATATCATCCTTACTTTCTAAATTCGTCGTTTTCAGTTCTATACAAACAGGATTTCCCCTTTCCTTTTCCTCTCTCGTACTTCATCTACTTTAAACAACTTGTTGATTTACTCTCAAGACATCCTCTAAGCCTGGCTTCTATTCACACAACTATTTTGCATTTATAACACAATATGTCTTACAGACAATGTTTCTACATCGAGAGATGGGATCTCTACCTGTGTTCCTTCCTAGATTGTGTTTTATCACCGTGCAAATGCTTTTGTCCTGTCGACTTTCAGCAACACACTCGCACACACAAATTCCTATTTCTATTTATCAAGCGATAACGTCTAATTCATCGTATGTCATATTTACTAATATCATTTTTTTTTTCACATCTCACAAGCAATTAAACTTTCGCTGACTCACTCTCTCTCATTTTTCCTCTCTTTATGTTTCAGCCTCAAATTGAACGAAATTTCCCTTAATCCGAACATCACTTTTCCCGCAATCGATGATCGTTCTAGCTGCCGATAAAAATTCTTCACTCGTAATACATTCGTGAGGACACTTCTCGCATAAATTACAATCCTGTTCGACACTCCTATTTTTTATCTTATCGCATAACTTAAGTGTCCCGCCTGTGGTCATAGATTCCGTGTTCAACTCGCTCAGTCAGGTGGCTGTATCTGCTACTTAGTACATCGTCACTAAAAAAAATTTGCTTTTCTTAATGTTAGCTCAGATCCTGTATCTATACAAACACTCCATTTTTTCCCCAAGTTCAGCCATGTATAGACAATACCTTCTGTATTCTTCGATCTCTATAATACATTTTGTTGTTTCTGAAATGTGCTTCAGCTCGTTACTAAAACCGGATTCACTACCGCACTTAACGTACGTAAGAACACGCATACGTACGTAAATATTATTGGATAGCAGTCACAACACCACGGAATCTACACGTGCAAAACATAATATTTTGTTATTACAAAATGTCGACTGTTAATTACGGGACCTTTACAGTTTTGGAACGAAACATATAAAACAATTTACTGCAAAAAAAGGAAGCATTTGGAAAAAATTTTCAAAAATTCAACTTAACCTAACGTTCTTACAGCACTTTTAAACAGAATTCACAACCACACTTAGCGTAGGTACGTAAGAAGTAGAAAGTGGAACAGCTCAGTCACGTACGTACTTACACTACGTGGTGATGTGAATGCTTGCATGTACACTCGGTGTTTGTACTTTTTTATGCACATAAGTACGCTAAGTGTTGGCTGTGAATCCAGCTTCAGGCTTACAGGGGTCACTGTACTGTTATGTACACACCTGCTCGTTTCCCTGATTCTCTGCAACATAATTTCTCCGTTTATTTTCATTGTTGTTTACTGCATTGTAGACAATTTTTGCATGCGGCACCTTTAAAACCTAGCTTTCTTATTCGTTACCGGCATACTCTCACACATGTGGTCGTAATGCCCTGGGCGTCCACGCGGAAAAACACGTGCGCCCGTTTTCCTGACTTCGATTCCTGTTACGGTCCTAACATTTAATATTCTCTGTTCTCCCTAAATTTACTAGTTTTTTACTAGGCCGCGTATCTGCAGCCTTTCTCCGGACGACAAAAATACATACGTCGTGTCTGTGGCATTTCTTGTCGCAGTGCGTGCACGTGGGCCAGGATCCTCCCAGCTCCTTGTCTTTACTGTAGCCATATTTCTGTATATTCTTACTTGACAGTATATTGAGCACTTCTTGTAAAGTCGCCCTTGAATGTCAGTCCCAGTGGACCAACTCATGTACAACTTATTACTGACACTGAAATGCTCACATGACAGGAACTGAGCGAGACTGCGCAACGGTAACACGTTGGACTCGTATTCGAGAGAACCCGGGTTCGATCCTCTGATGCTACCATCTTGAATTCCGTTTTCCATGGTTTCCCGTAATTGTTCCAGGTCAGACGGTTCCTGAACAAAGGCCATGGCCAACTCCTGCCCTAGCTCCTGTCATTGTAAAAAGTTGTTTGTCACCGTCTATAATGACCTCGTTGTCGACGAGACGTGAAGTCCACTTACCTTAAACGACAGTACCGTAAGATCGGCCAACTAGCTACTTCATGTGCGGTTTATAGCATCCAAGACTGTGACGGTTTTGTTTGTAAATATTCCGCAGCCACTGCGGTCCTAGAGTCGTATATAATTGTACCTGTCTCAGCAATATATGCAACACAGCAATGAACATTTTATTTAGTGACGTCTTGTATACATGACACCGATATTCAGGCAGCCGTCTAGGCGGACGTAGCAAGGGTGCCAAATCGTGCGCGCCAAGCCATGCCTTGGCATTTATATGCAAGTAACTGGCGTCTTTTGCTTCAGCGTACCTTCAATTTGAAGAAGTAATGTGCATGATGGGTATGCCATCAATATTTTCGTTCAAATTCAACAGATATCCTTGCCATACACAGCAATTACAGAAGCATGTTGGACTTGGTTTCAAGATCTTTCAATTTGTCAAACACAAAAGTAACTACTAAAATTTTAATCGACGGGCAGTTTACTCGCCTCTAAGGGATAATTTTCTGGCACTAAATTGAAGGCAAATATGTAATGATTTTGCTCCAATTTTGGCTGTGAGAAAAACAAATTTAATAATTACTGAAGGAACGAAAACGTGTATACAAAGGTGTAACGATCTTCGAGTGTTGTTACTGAATAGACATGACTCACGCACGTCCAGTAGTTTTCGAATAAAAGTCTACCGGATGAAGTTCTGCACATTAATTGGCAGCCTGGACATCTGGCCACCTTTCCACACGTTTCATGCTATGGTGTGTTCAAAAATTATGTTGAATTTACGTATAAACTTAAATATGTAACACTTTGCAAAGAAAATAAAAATATATATATACACGTGATAATTCATAAAAGTATTAAATAAAGTATGCTATCAATTGAAGAATAATGTACATTTAGTAACTTGGTCAATCAAGGATTTCCAAGTGCATCTTTGGTATAGAAGTATAGAAAATAGCTAGTTCATAAATCTTAATCTTGTGTTTTGACCAAACATTTGTACCAAAGAACTGCACGGTTCTTTATAAGCATACGTGTTTGTGTTAATTAGCTACTTCATTTGTGTTAAAACCAGGATGTTAGATAGCACATACATGGCCATCGCACCGAGCAAGCAGTTGTCTATCAAGAAAACTCCTCCAGCGCTGAAAGAGTAGTCTCTGCTGGAGATCTGGTCGTGGAACATGTTCAATTGTTCCCTCTTGTTGTCTTCAGAAGGTAGTTCCATTAACAGTTCTTGTATTATGTCCAGAGTGTGTCTCACCTCCATGCTAGTGGTTCTGCACAATGATACGATACATGCTGTCTGGTATACGTACATAATGATTAAAAGTATGTTCAAGCTCAGAAATTGATACAAATTACCGTTTTCCCTTTTTAATAATACAAAATAATTTAAAACAGATTGTGTAGTAACACCACATGTGAAATAAATATGAGCCAAAACTTGGATACTATAACCATCGTTTATAAGATATACACATTTGGCAACCTTCTCGTAGGTAGTCCTTAATGAATAAACATCCATTTCGTCGTAAAAAGGTTCAGAATGCAACATTATTTCACAGACTCTTGTGCTTGCAAGAGAACTAGCTGTCTTTTCACACTGAGTAGAGGGTTGACTAGAGGACTGCAGTGTTTCATGCAGAGGCCCTACAATTGTTTCAGTTGTGCAGATGACGTCACTAATATTTGACCTGGCTGGATTAAATTTGCCAAGCTTTATGTTCAAAGCTCTGAGACGTCGCAAAACTTGGGAAACCCAGTGAATATAGTTCAGTGCCACAGTCAGATTGGTCAAACTGGACAGATAATATAAAATAAAACTCATTATTCCATGCAGACCACCGTGACTGACAATCCATATTAAGTAATTGAGACATGCAGCGACATGAAGGCATACTGCTGTGATGCTTACTAAAGTATGTTTCCAGTTCGTCCCGTATTGCGTACGAGGCTTATCAAATAATATGTAGTCTACGTCCACAAACGTCTGGGTTATTTCTCTCCTGGACTGGCTGTTGAAACACATGCTCAAGTAACTTACTAATTTTAGCTGAATATCGAGAAACGACGCTAAAAAACATGCTACATAGATAGGACCTCTTTTATGAAGTAAAGTTAATCCTTTTGTGTAGGTTGTCCAAGCATACATATGGAAGGCAATAACGACGCCAGTGTAGATTGTCGCTGGTACAGACCGTTTGAAATGTACTTGGGGTTTGCTGTCACGGTGTGTGAACGTGACAAGGAACGTTTCTAGACCACAGATCTTCGTGGCTCGGTGCAAAACTCCACGGAAAGAGTTGAAGTAATCGTCTTCGTAAACTGGCATGTTACCTGCAAATACATTACTGTTAGTTTAGACAAATTAACTCCGTGTTATGTAATCCATTATGGGTCAGTTGTATCAACACTGGTTAGCACTTGGAGTAAATTTTACTCTCTTGTTAGGCTATAAATGCGTTGTATGAACTCATGTTATCGCTAGCCAGAGAGTTTATTTTCTGACTAGCTAACCTGCTGTGGAAGAACCCGATTAACATTTAACAGGAGAATAGTGGCTATCTCGAGACGATTTACAAGACGGCAAAGGCAGTTGCGAAAATTTTGTGACTTGATGAAGCTAATAAAATTATAATACTTTGCGCAGTCATATAAATTTGGATTATTATAGCACGAAACTATAACTTAGTGCCAGTTGTATCAACTTCCAACTAACATAGTGTTAGTTTATTCTCTTGTTAAGCGCACATCTGTATTGTATCAGTCATATTTATTCTCTTGTTAGCTACAAATATGTTAAGAGTATTGTTTGTGCTGTTATATGTATGTTGGGCAATAGAGTTACTAGAAATATAGTATTTTTAGCTCGAAAATTTACATTATGTTGGCAAATATGCAATGTTTATATATTTTTTCATGCTTATTATTTACAAGGTACTTACTGAAAATTAAGATTTTTGTATGTTAGATGTTTAATAATAAAGATTTATAACATGATCTTTCTGTATTACGCTATATTGAAGTTATTATAACACAAGCACCACGTATACTTTACTTAAAATTAACATTGCAGTGATAAATATAAAACGAAATTTTAAAAGTTAAGTGTTTGAATTGAACATGTGCTTATTGAAGAGAGATTCTGATGGGATTCTTTTCATTTCGTAAGAATGAAAGGCTTAACTTCTAATTTATAGTCTTTCATGAGAGAGTTTAAAATTTCTTCACATGTTTGCTGTCTACACGAATCAAACCTACCTCAATGAACACTTGCAAAGTCAGTCAAATGTACTGTAATGTCTTTGTACAAATGACATGTGCAAAAAATTAGCACTGAATTGTTTAGATATAATGTATGTATCACGATTTGATTCATGACTCGCTGAACGACGGAGAATCATTTTCTTAAATTGTGTAAAAACATAACTGTGAAACAAAGCCATTTAACTTGCATTAAAAAATGCTGTTTTCAGAAAACAAAGCACGTAATTGTTCACGAACATTGTCAACCAACGAAAATGAACAAAGTGTCTACCACACTGCATTATAAAACCCCTGATGTTAAACAACTTTTGGTTTCCCCGTACTTTTAGAACACAACTACAACAGGCCTGTAATGATAATTTAATGACAATTTTCCTCTGCAACCTATAAATATGAAGCTACACACTTCCTACATTATTGTACATGCACGAGAAGGCGACACAAATTGAGGTTGCGAAAACGTATCAACACATTACTTCAAGCGCGAAACATTAGTATTGCAAAAGTCGAAAGTGGATAAACTGACGATCGAAATCAATACAATTTTAATTTTAAGTGATGCGAAACAAATTTGCAAGTAACATAGGATATACAAATCACACATTCGTAATAATAATTTTCTAAGCTCTAATTGAATTTGCTTGGTAAGAGACACGTTTTTCGAAGCACACAGTCACCAACACAGTTTGTTTTCGTTCTCCTCAACATACTCGCAATCAATTGTGGTTTCATTATTTAATATCGTAAATCAATATGAATTTGCACGAAGTATTATATTTTTACTAACTTAAACGAGTCACAGAATTTTCGCAACTGACATCGCCATCTTGTAAGTCGTCTCGCGCTCGTCACTATTCTCATGTTACGCATTTATCGGTCTCTTCCACGGCAGGTTAGCTAGCCAGAGAATAAACTGTATGGCTAGCGATGACAGGAGTTCTTACAATACATTTATAGCCTAACAGGAGAATAAAATGTATCCCAAGCGCTATCCAGTGTAGATACAACTGGCCATTAAATAAATTAACTTAATAGTAATTATATATATATATATATATATATATATATATATATATATATATACTTTTTCAAAATATTGAAGTTACGTTTATTAATTATTGCCAATTAAAATAGTTATGCTCTGCCTTCAGACGCACATAATATTTATATATTCTACCGTAAAAAAACGAATTTAATTTTTGTTAACTGAGGATAAGAGATGGTTTCACCAACCTCTGATAAGCATTTAACATTTGTTAAAGAGGATCAACAGATAATTTAACGTGTTAAATATTTTGTTATTCCCCTTCAACAAACGTTAAATGCATAACATAGGTTGGTGAAACAGAGCCTAAATGTTAGGAATAGTCACGCAAGAATACGTTTAACATACAATATCAAAAAGAAATCTAAGCGAAATGGAGGATAGGTTTCCTTAGGTTGGGGAGCTACAATAAGAATAATTTTTACAACTTATTGCGCAGTTCTTTTAAACAGTCTACAAAATAACAAATTGATTCTATGAAATAGTTACCCTATACTACATAACATACAAAAAAAGAAGCTTTTTTATACGTATTGAAATCATGTGTATAGGCTAAGCCGTACTTTATTTGAATATTTTTTTATGTATATGTTCCACTATAGACAAATGATTTATAGCAGGAATTGCAACACCTGGCTGGTTAGAATACAGCATTTCCGTCGTGTTTCGATGTTCTTTCTGCGTTTGTGTAGTTTTCACATTTGACTGTGCCAATAAGTATTTTGATACGTCTATTTTTAACGTTTGTTATTTGTCTGCAAACGGTTGAACCGTGAACACAAACATGTCGTCCACTTATATAAGAGGTAATGTACAAACACGCTGCGTATGGAGGCTATTTTAGCACCAATGATTTTAGTGATGTATTTGTAGGAGAATGTTTGATGGTTTTCTATTTAAATTATTCAATATTTACGATTTGGGCTGTTTTTTTAATTTCTTTGACACTGGATAGCTTAGCCAATCACATACGCCCCTTATGTCAACTGAAATATCATAACCTTTATTTATGCAATATGTTGTGATGAAACGAAATTATTACTGTAATATTTTGGTAAAGACAAAGTTTTTTTTTTTTACATTTGAGACAGTAAATAATAAAATTATTATCAATAATTTAATATAATTAATAAATATTTTTACTAACAATTTTATCTATATATATAAAAATGAAAGGTGACTGATTGACTGACTGACTGACTGACTGACTGACATATCAAACTGCAGCCCAAACCACTGGACCTAGAATCGTGAAATTTCTTGTGGGGGTTCCCTTCAGGTCGTAGGCGAGCACTAAGAAGGGATTTTTCGAAATTCGACCTCTAAGGGGGTGAAAAAGGTGAAATGTGTTTCCGAAGAAACGTCGATAGAGCTCGAACCCGACGGCCTACCATCGTGATTTTTACTTTAATAGGACACTCGTAAAAATGCATATTAGCCAATTTAAGGATTTTTCGAAGTTCAACTTTTAAGGGGCTGAAAAGACCTTAAATGTGTTTCCAATCAACTATTGATATCTATCGAACCCTTCGGGATAGAGAATTGATATTCACTTCAAAATATTGCTTACGTAAATACCCAAAAAGTAGTTTTAGGTTTTCTTGAAATTCGACCCCCAGACAGTAAAAAGGGGCAAAATGTCTTTTTAATGAATCGTCTTTATCTTTGAAACACAATTGGCTATCGTCGTAATTTTAACTTTAATTGGTTACTTTTACAAATGTCTATGGCAGGACTCAAAATCGTTTCGAAATTCTTTATTTAAAGGGGTGAAAATACGTGAAATGTATTTTCGATTATCCTTCCATATCTATCGAATCAATCGAGATATCGAAGTACTCTTTGCTTTAAATTGGTGCTTTTGTAAGTATCCCAAGTACCATTTAAAATATATTTTCCGAATTCGGCCCTAAACTGGTTAAAAATGGGGTAATATGAGTTTTCGACTCACATTCGATATATATCGATCCCATTGTTTTTTATATAGAGACGTGATTTTTG
>PNEQ01057135.1:0-13030 GCA_003012365.1 Medauroidea extradentata
GGAATTAGTGGAGCGTCAAAGTGACAAAAACATAGTGAAGTGTAAATGGGTATTTAAAATCAAAAGGGGAGCGAATGGTGATTTGCAGAGATACAAAGCCAGGTTGGTGGCTAAAGGATTCACCCAAGAGTATGGTGTGGACTACCACGAAACTTTTGCGCCTGTTGTGAGGCATTCAACTATTAGGCTTCTTTTTTCACTAGCAGTGGAACTAGATTTGAAAGTGTATCACATTGATGTCACAACTGCTTTCCTTCATGGGGAGTAAGAAGATGAAATTTACATGGAACAACCGGAAGGTTTTGTAAGCCAGGCGCACAGTGGAAGAGTGTGTAAATTAAAAAAGGCAATCTATGGGTTGAAACAAGCATCAAGAGTTTGGAATAAACTGATTCACCAGACTTTACTGGAACTTGGATTGAAGAGATCAGAGCATGAGCCTTGTCTTTACAAAAGAAAGAACCAAGACTCGGTTATGATTATTGCTCTTTATGTCGGCGATTGCTTTGTGTTCTGCAACAATGATACTGACAAGTCAAGACTGGTAGAAGAACTTGACAAGAAATTTAAAATCAAAGACCTCGGTGAAGCAGAAGAATGTCTTGGAATAAGAATTACCAGAAACAGGAATGCCGGAACAATTTCTTTAGATCAGAGGATGTACACTGAAGCTATCTTGGAGCGTTTTGGGATGCTGGACTGCAAGCCAGTGAGCACACCCTTAGAAGTGAATAATAGACTGACCAAGGCTACAAATGAAGACAAAGCTAACTATCCATATCAACAGCCATTGTATAATGTATTTGGCTGTCGTCACTAGGCCAGACATTGCTTATGCATACAGTGTTTTAAGTCAGTTTAATAGTATTCATAATGCTGAGCACTGGGCTATGGCAAAAAGAGTATTGCGGTACTTGAGAGGAACTTTAGACTGTGCTCTAGTGTTTCGAAAAAAAACTGGTCAAGACATCGCCGCATATGCGGATGCTGACTGGGCAGGTGATGTGTCTGATCGCAAATCCTACACAGGCTATGTATTCAAGATGGGTGCTGCTGCTGTCAGTTGGGAATCCAGAAAACAGAAGACTGTGGCCTTATCCAGTACAGAAGCAGAATATTTAGCAATGAGTGAAGCAACGAAAGAAGCTATCCATTTGAAAGGACTTTTGCGGGAGATTTGTGATAGGGAAAAACCAATTACTGTTTTCAATGACAATCAAAGTGCACAAAAGTTGTTACATAATCCCGTTTTTCATAGGCGAACAGAACACATAGACATACGGCATCACTTTATAAGAGAGGCTGTAGTGAACAAACAAGTTGTTGTTCAGTATTTGTCAACTAATAAGATGGTTGCAGACCCACTGACAAAAGCTGTTCCTGGTCCCAAGCAGATTTATTGTGTTCGTGAACTAGGACTGAGAAAAATTTAAGTGTGTATTGTTTATTATTTTGGAACCATTAGATTAAGAGCGGATGTTGGAAATATTCTGGTGATTGTCACATAGCTATGGTGGTAATCTAATGTGTCCAAGATTATGAGATAAGTAATGTTTTGTTAGGTTGATATCTTTTGTTTCTTTGTTTTTGTTGATTGTTGCTACAACATCTTTTGTTATTATGCTAATGAAATGGGTGTAATGAAAATAAAAAGGCAGTTAAAAAAGGAATTTCCAGGCATGTAAACTGTCTCCAATAATTTCCTTCAATTACTTATCTCTACAAGTCTCGCATGCACCACGAGTGATGCGGCGTAGCTAGGGACATATCAACACACACAGCCCAAACCTCTGGACCTAGACAGACTAAATTTTCAAGGTGACTTCCCCTCTCGCCGTGAACTCCAAACAAGAAGGAATTTTTCTAAATTAGGAAATTAAAGTGGTGACAGGAAGTAAATGAGTTTTGCGATATTGCGTTATTTTTGCTTCAAAATATAGTGTTTACATATACATACTACAATATTTTTAGATTTTTTCAAATTTCTAAATGAAGGGTAAAAAGCTTAAAATGTATTTTAAACGAATACTTTACAACGTGCTGAGATATCTAATTGATTCTTACAAGCTTTCATAAATACTTTTAAAAAAACCTGCTTTCATTGTTTTCTTTCATCAAAATTTTACCCAAAAGGCCGTTAAGAAATGTAATGTGTTTCCAAATAATTCTCAGTAATTCGTGAACCCATGGAGATAACGAGATTATTTTTGAATAGGAATGTAGCTTAAGTGACAAGTTATTTCATCCCCCCCCCCCTTTCTCTGAAATCTGACATCAGGTGTGTAAATGAAAGTAAAATGTTCCAGAATTCCGACAAAATGAGCACGGCTATGGGTTAATAATTAAAAAGATATTACTCTTCGTCATTGGATTTACGAAAACACCTTTTGTTTTGGATCCCATACACACATAAGAATTCTGATGACATGTCTTGGTGTTATTGGGTAATATGTAAGTCTGCGGTGAGGGAGATTTATAGCATCCCTTGTAATAGATTGCGACAGAAAATTTCTCTGATATTTTGCACGCACACGTAAGTAACAGAAAATGTTTATATTTGAAGCATATGACAAAGTTGTGAAATGTTAAAAGCATAGAAGACGCAGCCGCCACGGGACAAGCTTAGAGCCGGTGAGGGGTGACATGAGCTGGATACAGAGCAGTGCCTCTACGAAGACGGGAGAAATGGGAGATTTGGCTAATGAAACACTACAATCCAATCAGCCGGAAATCGAACCGGAGTTACTATAATGTTGTTCAATTTTGACAGAATACCTGCAGATGTCGTCTCAAATATTTCCTTTATTTATTTTGTACAAAAAATTATAGCCGAGGACTAAACGACGGGAACTGCCATAATATGATACACAATTATTAGGGAATGTACCATGTTTACTTTAACATTTTAAGAATAGGTACTAAAATTTTGTTAAATTTTTTCAACATTATCGGATGAAGCCGCAGCCGGGAAGGTAGTTATATATAACTGGTTTTCAGACAGTCAAACGTTTTCATATTTTAGGATTTCATAAAGTGCCAATGATATAATAATTATGTACTTCATTTACATATTAGGTAAGCACGATAAAACACTCCTTTTTGGTAGCTAAATACAAATTCCATATCCGAAATGCCAGCATACGTTTATAAGTTTTCATACTGAAATATTCGCCGTCGTAGTATGTCATGCATGTATTTTAACGTCTTTAGGAAAGTACCTAAACTGCGAAATTATTTCAGTTTTCAATGACAAAACTGAGCATCTTTAAAATATATAATGGTAATACATTTGAGATTTGCTTTGTAAGACCACTTCCAATAGGAACAGCTCTATCGCGTCACTTTGTCATTGTTTCATCTTGAACCTTGTACTTGGTGTGGCGAAACAAACTACAACACTGAATAAAATTAGTTACATCGCACATGTGTTCTATTGATAACAAATACATTGCAGTTGATCCAGCCGGCTATTTTTAATGAACATGGCCCAACATAACATATTCCAAAACATAATATAATTCAATACTAATTTTTTTTACTTCAGTTACAATACATATATTATTATTTATTCGTCTGGGTTAACTAGATTTTACTGGATCATTTACGACGGTATAAATATAATTACTACGTGAGTTTAGCAAACTGAAAAAGATACTAAAATGTCACTGGTAAAAAGGAATTTTTGCGTTTGTCGCTTACACAGCATTCGGGCGAGTCTTCCCATTGTGAAACATTAAAATATTCAACATTTAACCAAGACTGAAATTTAACAATATTGAAATATATCCTAAACCGGTTCGTTTCCTTCGAGCGGGATAGTGTAAAAATTAGAAATTTTTAATGAAAAATTTTCTCCTAAAGCCCAGATGTTTCTGGAAAGTAAAGCTTGAAACATAACCCTACAAATTAAATCACTAGTAAATAACATTCATAAGTATTACCATTTTATAAGTAGGGTTAACGTTGTTACAAATATAAAGCAAGCAAAGTACATCGAAATATAACAGCACTAAGCATTTTCACTGAAACATCACTGGATCTTGCTAGCAACTTGATTGTCACTAAATGTAATTTCTTGGTCCTGTATTAATCATACAGTTATATTGTCTCATAAAAATTCATACATCTTTTAAACATTACAAAATACATTTTACAATCCATAGATAAATATTATTAACATTCAACATAGCATTATGTAAGTAATTGTTATTTGATTAAAATGTTTATCCAATAAGTTTGACACTATAAAGTAAACAAATAATCTCATATAATCTCACTAACATAAGGGTATTATTTTATATGTTTAATCACAACACATTTTGAATTTGGAGAAAGACAAATAAGTTTTACTTCGGCATATTCCGATGCACAATTTGGGATTTTCACGTCACAAAGGCATATTTCCCGCATATCAAGTCTTTGGAATCAATAGGTTTTCCTTTCTTGAACATACTAGTCAGACATTTCACAAAAATCAAACAAAGGTGAGTTAACGGAATACTATTTACTATTGTTATTCTTGTCTTCTTGACTTTTCTGTTCAGCATGTGCATTTTTAATGTATGTCGGGTTTTTACAACGCAGTCCTCGAGCATGCTAGGAATCGGCCATTTCTGGCAGAATATATTCATAGTTAAACCTATGTAATTTGGGTACCATATTTACTTCCCAAAAGTTTTCGTCTCATTTTACTATTTTAAGTTCAGTGCCTAAGTCGCAATGAATAACAAGTATGCATGTATTTCGTTGTGCTGTGTTTAACTGTCACTGTATTTCATTTTAAAAAGGATGTGATGTGTTTATTTTTTTTTTTTTGTTGTCGTAATAAAAATAATTATTCAAGGTGAATACCAGCAAAATATTTTGTGCCCACTAACAAAATTTTTTACGTGTGGATAAAAAAATATGTTTTCCCGCGCGTCAAAGAACGCAGTTCTAAGTGGCGCTTGCATACAGTGTTGCCAAAGTGTGTGGTATTCCACAAAATGTATGGAATTTGAAAATGGTTTGTAAATTTTGCATGGAATGAATAGCTGTGTGAGATATGTGGGGATGTGCTGTTGAAAAATATATTTCTTATTTATAATTTATAAATGTAGTGTTCAATATGAAATAATTCAAGAATTATAACTGAACGTGAAAGTGGATGCTTGAAATCAAAATCTCAGGAACAATATATTCCAAACATTTATTCTGTTGAACTCATCGTATATAGGTGAGCACTGCGCGTAAGGAAAAGGCCTGTGCGCTGGAGGAAGGAGAAGAGTAGGGCGCTAAAACAGTGACGGCGAAAATCTTGGGATCATTGAATGTGTGTAAAATGGTTACATAGTTCGAAGGCCATCTGTTTTGATTTATGCTTCTTATGTTCGCGGCTGAAAGAGGTTTGGTTTGTTACGGAAGCGCTTAATAAAGGTAAAGTTGTTTGTTTTGTTTTTAATGGGGAAAGGTGCCCGAGGACAGGGTACCATAATCCGAGTGCAAACATCTGATTGGCCGTCCATAGGCACCTGCATAGCCTGAAGGATGAAATGAAATCCTGTAATAGAGAATTGATTAATGAGAAATGCAGGGGAAACACGAGATCCTCGAGAAAACCCGCCGGCCAAAGGAAACTCCCGTCACGTTTTTCCCCGTGCGAAAAATCGTGGACCGATCCCACCCAGCATCGAACCCATATCGCCTTGGTAGGAGTCAATTGGTCTGACCACTCGGACACCGCGGACCCAAAAAAAGGGGATAAACTTAAGGAGGGGCGATAAGGTAAGTCGTTGCAGTTGTTTCTCTGCCAAATTGTATGGAATTTAGTTGTGTCTGTGGAATTTGGAATATCTGGATTGGCAACACAGAGCATATGCACGGAGGTAGCTAAAGTGATGAACATTTTTAAACGTGAGAACTAATTTGGTTCATATCGCTTATTAATTAATATTTCAGCGTTTTTGTTAATTTATTTGTAAACAGCAAATTATACTTCAAAGACGTTATCGTCAAAATGTGTATAGGCACTTCACTAAATTAGGCTATAAGCCGTGGTTTTTTAATTGTGTAGAAATCAGTTCCAAACATATACAATGTTTCGTTCGTAATGAATACCTCCCCGTAGAGAGAGAAAAAAGAGAGAGAAAAAAGAGAGAGAGAGAAAGAGAAAGAGAGAGAAAGAGAGAGAGAGAGTGTGCGTGTGTGTGCATGCGTGCGTGCGTGTGCGCGCGTGTGTGTGTGTGTGTCTGTGTGTGTGTGTATGTGTGTGTGGGGGGGAAGCGTGCGTGTGTGTGTGTATGTATATATATATATATATATATATATATATATATATATATATATTTGCAGAGCCACAAAAATAGTTGAAACAATAATAATGTACTGCAATTTATAGTAGTCTTATTCTACTTTTTACTGTTCATTTCCCCAGATTTCTAACTATATGCTAGAGTAGTTAATTTGAAAATACAATTAATGAACTTTAGAGGACAAAACACACCAATGGTCTCGACTGCTACCTGGACGATGGGCTTTTATATTTTGTCACATATAGGTAAAATATGGTACTTTTTGTATCAAATATTTGCTCTACTAATTAGGAGCAACACAAATCCTAAAAACAAAAACCACGTTAGAATATTGCTGCATGATATGAAATTTTTGTATAATATATCTTCGTTACATTCTGACTAAATTGTTAGCGGACACACATGAGGAGCTATATAGAGTAGAGATACATGTCGTCATTTTACTAATTTATAAAATAACTTGCTACACTATGCGTGTGACATATTTATCATTATTAATGTTGACATTAATTTTCTTATTAGAATGACATTTTTTACTGATTTAGTTTTCCATATTCGGTTTTAAATCAACACATTGTCGTAACGATGCCAATAAATGTACGAAATGTATTATAATTTAATTTTTAAACATCAGTAAACTTCACGAACACGTCCACAATGCTGCGATGTATAAATGCATTTATCTTCTTTTAGCGCAGGCAGCGAAGTGACGTCTCTATCAGTCCACCGCCTCGAGTGAGTGAAGAGGTTTTGGTCAGCGCTTAACATCGTCTTCAGCGCTGTTGAGGGGTGATATGATGTGAGTATGGAGCAGCGCCGGAATGAATGGGCGGGGGAAATGGGAGATCCCCGAGAAAACCCACCGACCAGCGGCATCGTCTGGCACGATTCCCACATGCAAAAATTCGGGGACCGGTCCTGCCGGGATATCGAACCCTTATCGCCTTTGTGGAAGGCGAGGGGTCTGACCTCTCGGCCACCGCTGCCCCACCACCGCCTCGACCTTGCCTCCATCCTGCCACTCAGTCAAGACGCGCGCGTTTACTCATCTATGTCCCTGTGCGGACAATGACCATACTGTCATAGAAGTAATCTCATTACAACACGCGCTTCTAGATTCGTCAATAGACGCAAAATGGTTTCTATGTACATAATTTTTGTGCGTAACATATGCAGGGGCGGATATCGACTTTTGTTTTGGAGGGGGTCACCATTCTTAAAAATTAAAGTTGGGGAATTTGGGAATCCTCCTCTGGGAAAAAAACAGGTTTTCAAGGAGCAAAATAGTGTTAATTAAGCATTTTACATACTTAAAAATATTAAATATACACTTACTGTTGCAATAGCGTGATTTCTATTTATATGTTTTGTTATTGTCTCCGGTATATAATTCAAATTTTGACCTTGGGTTTGGAGAAAGGGGTCATAACTCCTCTGTGACAACCCCCTCTTTTTTCTAGGTACACCACTGATCTCATGTTTGAAATCTTTGTTATTCACATGTTAACTTACTTTATTAAGACTGGTCCTTGGGGGGGTGGAGGGGGTTGACGGATTTATTATAAAAATTCTGTCAGTGTTTAAACCGAGTTACTATGAAAACAGTCGTAGTATTGTAACCGCACTTGTAATCCACTGTCTATTAGATTTAAAAATGTGTTTGTTCTATGAGTTATTTTAAATACGTGTAACTGGCTGCTGTGGTACAGCGTGGCGAACAGATAGGTAATGGACGTGCGGCAGCTGCAAGACTGCTAGTGACATCATACATCCACCCTCGGCCGGCTATCTACACAGCGCCAACGTTACCGAGGAAACCCCCCACCGCTCATCTAACCTTGACGTCAACTCCAAGGTAGCCACCATATGCGCAGAAAGGAACGCCGTCTCCCTTTTGTTCACATCATTTGTTCTCCCGTTTGTTATGTCCTGTAGTTTCGGCGTGGTGCAATGAGTTCATACGGCTGCCAATAGATAGCATATTATTACAGCGCATATCGGGTTATATACTTGACGTGCGCTACCGCACACATACCTTAGACCGTCTGTCACACCGCCCCTCGCACCAGCTGTACCTCGTCTTCATTCTAAGAGTTTTTTCGAGTGTCCCTATAGATACGGCCTAGTGGTGCTATTGCTAGACCCAGTGTTACTCAACCCTACACCCTGGTGAATGCAGTATGTCCGAAGGAATATAACCCATTTGAGTACACAACCGCTCCAAGATCATTACAGTGAAGAGAGTGCAACATGCCCAACTTCACTCAAAGATCAGTGGTTCATTTACACTTAATATTTATTGAGGGGAACTGGTAGTTCATTTGTGTCTTGTTTATAATCGTAATTTCAGGTATTTGTATCCTTTTCTCAGTATCTCATTCTACCAACCACCTCTCACAATTAACATGGACTTACCTGGCGTAGGGTCCGCCGTGGCATTTTAAGTCAAAGTAATGTCTGATTCAATTTGAAAATTGCATGTAGGGATTTTATTGTGTTCGTTTGTTTTCATGTATATGTATGAAAATAATTTGTTTGTTTTTTTCCTTCTCCATACAGTATGACATTTAAATTCCTAGGAATGCAAAGCGCATATCCAGAACTTTCTTATTGTAATTTTTATGGATACAGAACATTTTATATGCCACAAGACATTGAGAAGTTGATGTGAAAATGTAATAATTTTGTACATGTTTATTGCCTATGTAGTTCCAGTGTACATATTTTGCGCATTAGCGGGCAGCTCCGTGGTCTTTTTTTACTACTGTTGGAGGGAAGCCACGCCCGCCATGTTGGTAGTTCAGTTGGAATCGAGACGCGTCGGGAGGCAGTGACATGTGTCACCCCAGGCCTACAATTTTGTACACATTACCATCTGTACTGTAATTCATGGAGAATAAATCTACAGTGTCATCATTACATGTGTCAAGTGTTTCATCTCCTCACAGTCACAGAATACCGGGAACGGGAACCCATAAACCCGCAGCTATCTCAACATCCTGATGTCATAACTGTGAGTACCGTTGAATCAGTATGTGTTACAATCTGTCCGTACAGTTACCTATCTATGTATATATTCAGTTATGTTAATGGCGTCCGAGGTGGCCTACAACCTCGGCATCGTGTAGGATAACCAATCGACGAGGAAGCAGGGGGCGAGCATTTTAACCACTGTCAGCCCCTGGGCTCTCGACCACTCCCTGGGAGTCTAGAGTCTCTGCTCGAGTGTTGTTCCTCATAATTGAGCAACTGGCGCCCTTTTCAACATCATTGTCATCATCACAAACCCCCCCCCCCCCTGACCCCTTGCCGACGTCAGATGGCGCCCTTTCTTTGCGGCTGACTTTGCTACTTCAACATCAAAACGACGCTGAGAGAACTACACGACACCCAGAAGGTTCCAGGCAGAGAAGGGAAGCCCGCGCGGCGGCCATTTTGGTTGCGTCAGCTCGCACGTATTCCAATTCTACCATCATCAAGGGCACGTGACGTCACTGAGGAGAGAGGCATCTCCACCCCTCCAGCGCTGCTACCCCGCCGGGAGGTATCACCTCCCTCCGCGCGCGCGCAGGGGAGTCTGCCGCATGACCCTGACGATCAGCTGATCTTCCGCATCAGTGCGACAACCACGAAATGGCGTTCACGCCGCGAGTAACGCCTTCGTATGCATCTGTGATAAGTGTCGTTAGACTGTGGACAATTCCAACATTACTTCCCACCAGTGCAACCTCATAGACACACCACTTCCAGGGCTTATGCCGAACAGTTCCAGTCTCAACCGCGACATCCGCGAACAGCTGTTTCGGGCCATGCTCGAGTACACTCCAAAAAACACGTGTAGCGTGTGCGTACGAACGAAGCCTTCAAAAGATGAACTCATAAGTTTCGACACAAAAGTTTGTGTTTGTCAAAATTTTTCACCAGAATTTCAAGCTAAATCTACTTCTTTTGCCAACAATTTTGACAGAGACAGGTGTGCGAAACAAAAGTGCCTACAGTTCAATTCGCCATACACCACATGCCATAGTTGTTACCACCAATACCATAAGCAGTGTCTCAACGCAAAGGAACAATTAAGTGAGAAAAATGGACAGATTTTGTGCGAGTTCTGTGCACAAAATTTAGCAACAAATGAACTAAAAATTCCAACCTCAGCAACCTAGCTCAACACCAGTCACCAACACCAGTACCTACGTAAACTCTGGTAGGTGCTATTTTCCAGGAACCAGTGCATCATTAATGACATGCAGAAGGTGTCAACAAGCAATGCATACTGTGTGCATGACAGACGGCGAGAAGCGAACTGCTAGTGACATTTCAGTTACATGTCAACAGTGTCAACACATGTCAATCATCAATGAACAGTTGTCCACATTCCAGCCTTCAGTCCCAGTAATGCAGACAAGACTGCCACAAACAACCTGGGGAGTAACGACCACGACTGCTAGTGTAGTGCAAAATGTCTATGCACCGCATCAGTTTACAACAACACACACGTTTTACGCCCGACCGTCTACAGACGTCGCACCACCTAGAGTCACGTCAACAATTACCCCAACACAATTTCAAGACTTACCAACTTTTGAAGGGACAGAAACTGAAAACCCACAAGAATTTGTCGACACTTGTATAGCAAGACTAGGTCGTTACGGCGTGCCGCCGGAAGAGTGGACCCAGTGTGTTACTAAACGCCTTAAGGGGCGTGCCTAAACATGGTGGAAATCACTCGGGAGTTACGAGATGCCATGGGCAGAATTCTCCGAAGTTTTCCACAGTCATTTCATTGAACAGTTCAATTCATTAACCACCCAGATCAGCCTCATATTAGAACGTCAGAAGGCCGGTGAATCTCTTACCACATTTTTGAAACGAAAAAATTGACAACATCAGGCGCATACATCCACACCTAACGGAGCAACAGGTGTTATGCAACGCAGCTAAAATCACCAGACCAGAATTTTGTCTTGGATTGATAGCAGCAATTTCCGGAGGAACAGCACAATTTCTCAACACTGCAGCCCTACTTGAACGAAGCACTCAAAGATGTCCCGGAAAAAAACAATTAGCTGGAACTGCGCTGCGCAACGTGCAGGGAGACAGAAGTTGCGTCAGAGCTTATGTCAGAACGAGTTCATAGGCCATCACAATCACCACTACACCACCACCAACAACCACAACCTAGAACACAGAATAATCTACGTGACTACAATGCCAACAACAATAGTGACAGAACACAACCCCACAGGAACAGCAGACTACCACCATTTCCATGCCAGATGTGTCCTGACAACCAGATGCACTGGCATAATGAATGTCCAAGCCGCCAGAAAAGACATGAGAGCGTCCATACCACACGACCACAGAGTTCGGGAAACGAGCAGTAGGGGTCGGGATGCCAGACGCTTCTTGCGGCTCCTGCACCCAGAACACCTCGGAAATGACACAACAACAATGCTGTTTGTATGATTTAGGAATCTCATCCAAACAAAAATTACGTGTTCCAGTTCTTGTGAATCAACATCAGTGCCATACCCTCACTGATACAGCTGCCACCGATAATTGCATTCATTCATGATTTGTACCAAAAAGTGAAATTCAGTGTGACGAACAAGTCATTTCATTAGCAGTAAAATAATGCCTTGTAACGTCACGGGGGTCAACAACCCTCACTGTGCGCATTCGAGATTTGAAAACAGTTACTAATGCCCTAGTTGTTAACGATCTCAACTAAGGCATTATTTAAGGTATTCCATGATTAACAGAACAAAATGCAGTGATAGAACCTAAAAACAAGCGTATTCATGTAGGTGTTAAGGAACGCCGCACTGTGTATCACCTTGGCAACCGTATAAAATCTAGTTTACCACACGTGGCGTTAAGTCAGTTTTCCCATGATATTCCGCCTGAACACCAAAAGATTTTCAGATCATGTTAGATGAGAGGCACGGCATGTTCGACACACCTCAAGTGCTCCGCAGAACCACCATAGCTGAACATAGAATAGAACGCACTACAGACAAGCCGATCTACGTTCCGACACGGAATTATTTACCTCACCAGGTACAAATCAAACACAAACAAATAAATGAAATGCTAGAAACCGGAGTCATTGAGCCGTCAAACAGTAATTTTGACGCACCTATCACATTAGCGCCAAAGAAAGATGGCAGTTGGTGTTTTTGCGCAGATTTTCGACAGCTGAACCAATTTACACAGCCAATGGCCCCACCAGCGATCAGTGTCAGAAGTGCCCTGGCTTCGTTGGAAAGAGCGAAAATCAAATCAACATTAGACCTACGAAGTGGATACTGGCAGGTGCCAGTAGCCCCTGCCGATCGCCATAAGACAGCTTTCACCGACCCAGACGGCCGCCGTTTTCACTTCTGTGCGATGCCCTTTGGGTTAAGGTTTGCACCTGCCACATTCCAACTTATAATGGCGAAAGTGTTGGACGGTTGTTCTGGGTATGCCTTGGCATATCTAGACGACGTTTTCATTTGGTCAGCTACATGGGAAGACCACCTTACCCATCTTTCAACAGTTCTGGAGAGACTCGCAATATACAGCCTCACATGTGCAATAAACAAATGTCACCTTGTTAAGTCCGTCCTGGAATACCTAGGCCACATTGTTACCGAGAGTGGGATACACCCTACAAAGGAACATCTGCAGCTCATTGAAAACTGTAAGCCACCACGTACACGCAAACAACTAAAAAAATTATTTGGATTACTCAACTG
>PNEQ01057136.1:0-13032 GCA_003012365.1 Medauroidea extradentata
TTTACAAGTTCTTATCTTCTAACTGGCAGTATTGTAATCCGAGCGGAATTTGTAAAAGATACATCTATCTGCACGAGTCATAGTTAGCTTCTATAGTAGAGACAAGGTTACAAGTAAATATTTATTATAATCAGAGCATTGTCAGGAAGCTGCCTGGGCAAGCACTGCTTGCCTTGCTTACCCTGACGAGACGCCACTGAATGTTTATGTGTATGCATGTGTGTACGAATATATTATACATAATGTGTACATATATGTTTATATGTACGTATATATTACATATAATGTATATATAGTTGTGTATATATATTGCATGTATGTATATATATTTATTTATTTATATACACACACATTGTATACACAACACAAACACACACGCACACACACATACACACGAGGATAATTTGTTTCGTAAAAGGCTCAGTTACCAACCCTGGGCATTTGTGCTGATGGTGGATATGTTTGCGGGAAATATAGTCAGATCTGAGAACAATCCTCGCAGATGCTACAGTCTACAGGGGTAGCTGACCTCCGCAGTTTTCTTCTGACGACTGCGCCTGCCTGTGTTGCAACCCGCAGTGCAGGTCTCCGCATCGCGAAGGTTATTCAATTTCACGCTCGGTAAAGTTGGTGGATTGCTACCCTGCCGTCTGGCCAGGAGTATGTTGGCTTTTGTTACTTGGTGAACTGAAAGTTAAATTTTTTATCTAATTTTTATTAACTTGCGCGAAGTTGTCTTCTTACTGGGATTTTAATTAAAATAATTGTATTAACTTGCGACAGCCTTTAACTGTTCATCTGTAAAAAATTAATAATTTTATGTTTGTTCCGGATACTGTTTTAAATATTTACTTGTGATTCAATTTTCGTCTCCTTAGTTGTTTCGGTATATTACATTAGTTTTTACATGGCAACATGTGAGAATAGTATATTTATGTTGTTTGAAACTTACTCGTAGTGAGATCACTAGTACAAGCGTAAGTAAAAATGAGGTAATTGATTTTATTACTATTTTTGTAAATGCTACATCTTTTCCATTAGTGACATTAAACGTTTTGTTAAACGAAAAAGTTCTTTCAGTCACGTGGTTCGTATGCTGGATGACCACGCTTGCAAGAAGTTGGCTCGGCTCATTTGTTTCGACACAAACGAACTTATGTCGGATCGCTTGCAAACGATTCTAATTGAAATTTAACACATGACCAACCGACTGACTTTTCGAAAACTTTTTTTGACATATTTATTGTTGTAAATTATTATATATGTAAGGCAACTATTTTTTGGTGAACAGAATTTTGCGTCAACGTTTTTAAATGCCGTTGACCGTACTGTATCTCATATATTCAAATATAAAAATCTGTTTAATTATTCAAATCGATTTTATCTATTCGTGAGTTATACACAGAAAAATTATATTGGTTCTTCCCAAGCTGAAGGCGGATAGGTTTACAATCGTGATTCCGCTGTTCACCTTTAATTCGTTTAAGGCAGTATTGAAAGTAAAATTGTAATTTTCGAAAAGTTTGTGCATTGTTTAGCAATTTTGCGTTGTAACTACCAAACTGTCATCGGTTATATTATGTTTATGGTCCAGCTTAAACTTGATGGTTTTTCTCAACAAGTGCACATAAAAAATTAAATTTAATTGGTAAGTTAGTAAGCATATTGAAAACCTAACGGAGAAGAGTAAGTGAGTGAGACAGGTCTTAGCGTTGGTGAGGGGTCACATGAGAGTGTGGAGCAGCGCCGGAATGAAAGGGCGGGAGATCCCCGAAAAATCCCGCCGAAGAGCGGCATCATCCGGCACGATTCCCACATGAGAAAATCCAGTAATCGAACCCGGATCGCCTTGGTGGAAGGCGAACGGTTTGACCATTCGGCCACCTTGGCCCCCTCACGGAGAGAATATACGTTTTTGGCAGTAAAATGTTATTTTTGACAGTAAAATAATAATAATAAAAAACATAGTTGTACATTTGGTTGTGTGGGAACCCCAAGGCCACGTCTCTGCCAACAGACTATACTCGAAGACCTGGCTGGACGCGCCAGGGTTCACGACTTGGTGAACGGGCTATAGGTACGGCCAGCGTGTGAACCAACTTACGGGCGCGTATTTCCACGCTGAGTAGTGTCTAGTTTCCGCCCTTTGTTTCCTCGTCTCCACCTCCACCACTCCTATTACACCAAGGTAATAATCTCCACTCTGCACCTTGTATACTCTGCCGGCTGGTTGCGTTTCTCCGGCATACCGGAGCACGCGAGACGTTGCTAAACATGCGACAACCCCTCAGGGCCGCACAGATGTTGGGGAACTTGAGCAAAGTAGTTTTTGTAACTGACACCCGGAAATTAAGGGTACAGGTGTTTAAAACAACTCAATGATCATACTGTATCAATTTTGGCGCTTTATACTTAGAGACGGGAAAAATTCGCGGGACTACTGACCTGTAGGCGAGCCTGCAAGAATATATGTGTATTCAAACAGAAGACAGCTGTTCGTTGGCTGCTCGCTGACACAGTGAAATGGGCCCGCATTTAGTTACGTTGTTATTATTGGCTCATCGACTTCAATGCGGTGTCAAATAAGTCACCGGCCAATTGTGAAAGTAGCACGAACTTACAATTTCTGGAATTCTAGCTTGTGCCTGAAAGAAAACGCGAATATTTCGGGTCTCTATTTATACTGTTTAAATTTAACATAATACATGATGAAGACGACATTAAATAATCAGCGGGAGATAAGTTTTATATATATATATATATATATATATATATATATATATATATATTGAGGACTAGCAGTTGTCTGCAACTTCGTCCGCATGGGTTTCTTTTTAATACATTTTTAAGTCATGCAATGCATGTACCTGAAATTATCTTTAGTAATTTGTAAAACTATATATTTCTTTTTGCAATATATTTTGAAAACAACAAACATTTATTGAAAAAATTTAAAAATTTTGAAACTTTTTTTATAAATACATCTTGGCACCTAAAAGTTTCATATGCGTAGTAATATTCATACTGATAGTAATATTTAAAAATAATTCATTATGTAAATTTTTTTAATTTCTAAATAAGTTTCAAAGAATTTTTTTATGTATGTATGCATGCATGTACGTATGCATGATGTATGTATTATGTATGTGTGTATATGTATATATATATATATATATATATATATATATATATATATATCCATATATATATATATATATATCCATATATATTTATTTATTTATTTATTAATGTAAGAAACCTTCGACGTTAGAAATAATTATGTTGTACGTAAAAAATGATTTCTGGAGTTTGTATACGATAAATGAAGGACGATGAACTAACCACGCTTTTCGTATAGCTTAGGGCCTTTGCATATTTTCAAAATTTGTTCGAGCTCGTTGTCAGCGAGGTTATGTTGGTTTCAGAATATTTACTTACGCATATTCTAAATTGCTTAGTTTTCACATGAACGATTATGTACGACAACAGCTTACACTGTTGAAGTGTCCTGTTTACACCAGCAATCGAAAGTTATTCTTGTGTTAAAAATATCCGCACCTGTACACTTAAAAGTAATTGTAGACATAAATTTGTATAAATGACGTGCTGCAGAATACTAAACAAGTGGACTATACTTCATTAAAAGTTCAATAAAAATATTCAAGAATAGGCCAGTTAAATTGATCTAAGAGTTAACTATACGGTCTACAAGTACAAAGAAAAACGCATCACGATGGACAAAACACTCTCGTTTTCCATGGCACGATAAAATAAATAATTAAAATTAAATTAATTAATTATTGCATGTTCACATACAGCTCTATACATTGTAATGATAGGCAATTTGTGTTATACGAGAACGCAGTTTGTAGTTCTACATTTAAATTATTTTGCAACTGGTTTCCAAGTAATTTATTCGTAATAATAGTTACAATTTTCACAGTGTACTAATGTTCTAGAATTTAATAGTAAAAAAGGTTTGTGCGTCTTAAAAATAAAACGAAAATAGACGTAGGCCTATATAAATAAATAGGGACACTTGATTAAAAAATTTTGCACCACTTTATTGTAATGCCGTATGTGCTATGGTTCGTGGCTATTAGCAGCGTGTCTTTATGTGGAGGCGTCAGTTATTTGACTGTGCCAATCAGAACAAAGGTTACTAGACACAGTAAATGTGTGATTATCGGTTAGAACTTCAAGATTCTGAGAATTAAAAATTCCTATCATTGAACGCGAAGCAGAGCTGCAGGTGTGCACGTGCAATGAACCGAAGTGGCGCAAAAACCGTTTCGCAAACATCAAACGCCCCTATAAATAAATAAAAACGTTTCTTCCAACCAGTTACAACGCAGTTGAAGTGTTCAGGCCACTTCACACGATCAAATATTTATTGAATTCAATGTCTTAAATTCAAGACATTGAATAGAACGACGATTTAAGAAATTTGATTCAATAAACATTGAAGGTACCACTTGAAAAGGTGTCACATAATTTATAAACAAATGACGCACAAATTAAATAATTTAGCTATTTTATAATCTATTAACCCTGCACGATACAAGTATCCTTGGTTTAGCCAATACAAAATTTATTATAATTTTTGTGTATGTTATTTAAAATAAATAATGCTCGTAGTTATTTTTAATATTATTTATTTCGCACACAGAATACAATAAATGTGTTATATTAATTAATAATGATGGGAAAACCTCTTTTCTATTCTTAAATATTTTGATTCAAGAAAATTGCAAACATGCTTGAAACGAAAATCTTTGAAGAAATTCATGACATTCAATAAATTGAAGGACAAAATGGCTGCGGTTATGACGTCAGCATGGCGTCACATGACATTCAAGAAATTTGAATTCAAGAAATCTGAAAGAAACTTGAAGCAAAATTTGATCGTGTGAAAGGGCCTTTGGGTCGGTGACCGTCATAATTGTTGGCAAGGTGCGGTACGGCGACTCCCTCCTCGGAACTAATTTGCCGCAGGTTCCCTCTTCACTTGTAAGTTGTAACGACGCCCCTCGGAATTCGTGTGAATGAAGTGCTGATGTCTGCGCGTTGAACGAGCTTCGACATTTGCACACAATGGCAGCGCGGGAACGAACCCTCCCAGTGATCGTGCCGCCGTCTTCTGTTTACTTCCCAGCCACGGAAACCTCGCTGGAAGGAGATGTGGTGCTGCTGGCAATCAGGAAGTCTTGCCACAGGCTAAACAGTAATGCTGTCGAAATATGACGTGACGGTTTGTTTGACACTGGCGATCTTCGGCGCGTATTGGCTGCCCGAGGCTGTTGATACCAGCCTCGTTTAAGTTTGGCTTACGGTAGGTTTCCTATTGGTCTGGCTGAGTGCAAGGCCCACCTTGCGCTGATTGGCCGTAGGCGTTCCCGCAATGTTGCTGGCCAGCGAAGCCATCTTGCTAGCGTGCGTGACTGAGTTTGCCGCACTACCGGTTGTTTCACTTCTGTATTCCTAGATATTCTGTGACATTCCTGTCGGGTGTACAGAGGCGTAACTTCGAGACGGAGTTGTGATGGTCAGGAGAAGGAGAAGCGGAGGCACGTTCTCTCCCTCAAATTTGTAATAATGAAATTTATTTTTATTTATGAACTTAAGAAATGAATTACGAGACTTTATTTTTACAGGTAATGTGTTTTAGTCGTCGTCCCATTCGCCGCAAATTTGGAGTTTCGTTACGGCTATGCAGGTGATTGTGTATGATAGTCATGTCGATTGGTTTTGCATCAGTCCTAGGCTGTCTATCATGAGTGGGTCATTTAAAAGGGTCTTCACATAATATTCTCTTGTCTGTCATTAATAACGACATTTGTTCCATGTGAATAACTGTTGAAAACGTCCGAAAGCTGTGTTGGTTAGTTATCTTCCTCTGCACTATTTTCATTTTGTAGATGTCTTCTCTGTACATGTGCATTCGTTTTTACTGATAATTTTATTTAAGAATTCAAAGAGTTAGTTCGTATTTCAAAATACAATTTCTTTGACAGCCAAAATCCTATCATGTAAATGTATTGATGTATTAATTGTGTAAACAATATAACACAGGGCGGATCAAGACTTGTGTTTAGGGGTGCTGAGGTCAACCTCATAACATTATCTGTGCTGGTATTCCAAGCTGGACGCGGGGTAGTTTTGATTTTAAGGTGTTATTAGTGACATTTGAAGAGTTTTTTGCTAACTTACTAACACTGAACATATAGCTGGCAATATTTGTAATATTTTTGTAGTTGTAACGATTAATTTTTTTTTATTGGCTTTTGACATCTAGGTTTTTAAAGATGGTGAGGGGTGTAATTGTGTTAGTATGGGGCAGCGCCGTAATGAAGAGGCGGCGGAAATAGAAGATTCCCGAGAAAACTCACCGACCATCGGCATCATCGGGCACGATCACCACATTGGAAAATCCGGGGACCGTCTCCGACGGGAATCAAACCCAAATCGCCTTGGTAGGAGGCGAGTGCTCTAGCCACTGAGCCAATCGTGGCTCCAGAAAAACGATTGAAGTTTGGGTTAGGGGAGGGGGTATATGACCCCTGTGACCTCCACCCGCTGGAGCCGCGTTTGATACAACATTTTGTGTGATGAAAGGCTGCTGAAAATAATTTTTATCATCCAGGGCAGTGGCGGCGGAAGGTTTTCTTGTAAGGGGGGAGGGGGGACAGGATCGTTGACAGAAATATATTTCCGAGTTTTTTCCTTATAACTACTTATTAAAGCGGTGGGTCCGGGTATCCTCCCCCGGGGAAATTAGGATTTTACTGTGCAAATTGGTGCTATATAAGTGGTTTTCGAGTCTAAATATTGAATATACAGCTGACAGAGATTGCAATATTTTAAAATATTAAAACTTACGGTGGTTACAAATGCCTATACTGTCGTTCCCCCAGGGGTGTCATTTCAGGCTTTTCTTGGAAAGGGGGGAGGGGGGCTAATTTTTTTTTGTGATAGGGACCTTGCTGCATCTTTTTTTATTAATTATGCATGCATAAGTTAGAAACTTTAATAATAAAACTTCAGTTTTATGTGATTACGCTAGTATTATTTAAGTAACAAAATAACTGACATAAAAAATGTATACACTTTTCCTTTTAAATCCAAGGGGCAGTGCCCTCCCCCCCCCTAAATAACGCCCTTGTCCTCCCCTTCTCCTCCACTGGTCCAGGGACGCGGGAAACGAAAAGTTTTGAACTGAGCGTCGGGCCGGTTGTTTCCACGACTCGACATGTCGCCGCACGAGTTCCACTGCTTCCATCACACACTCGTATAGACGGGGCGAGTAGAAAGTTGGCGGACTTTCATATGCAGATGAGGCTGGGAGCTTGTCCCGCGGAGAAGTGGAAGTGACATGTGAGGTTCTCGTGCGGCAACTGAGAGAAGGTCTCGGCCGTGCTCCGGGGTCGCTTGTCTGGCAGCTCGCCCTCCAGTAACTGACACCCGGAAATTAACGCGGGTTCGACGACCTGCCCGGCTGAACTACACAGTTCTGTGTACACTTCAGGGGTTTTATGACAACTACACAATTACATTATTTGCATTCCCTCAAATATATAATACGTTTGTTTATTATAGGTCTGTGTGCATATATTAACTTTTATTGCCACTATAAACAAGTTTAATGCAGTATGTGTACTGCTACCTCTTGACGGAGAAGTACACTAATACGGTACCATTGCTGCTATCTGTTATATTCCATTTCATATAAGTTTGGATAAATGTGACAGCAACTTATGGGCAATAATTTTCAGTATTTTGTGATTTGTTGCACATTGCAAGATATTTTTAGCTCTAAAATGAACCTGAGATGTCCATTTCAGCATTTGTACTGCAAAGTTTGTCTTGTGTAGTGACACAAATAACAAAATATTACAAATTATTGCCCATAAGTTGCTGCATGGCTCTGTCGTACTATCGTACCTATCCAGTCATTACATTTAGAGATACGTAACAGCCGCCTAAAATATTATTTTTGACTATGTTTCGTTAACATACATTCCGTTTCAAGAGAGTCTATCAAATGTACTGCATTAATTCAGGTGCATTTTCTTAATCGCTTTTTTTATCAGATAAAAACGTAAAATTTGCGATTATATAGCAAATTACTTTTACCTCGTCCTACAGTATAGGCTTGACAGTTGAACCTTTAACGCAAGCCTATTTTTAATTAGCAGTCTATCTTTCAAATTTAGGATGTAAATAAAATTGCTGGTCTGACTGCAGCTTAAATACACGTTAGCAGTACAAGTCACGGACATGTACTGTAGAACATCGTCAATACAATTTGCGCTATAATCGCAAACATTACAATTCCATTTTTATTATTAAAAAAAAAAAAAAAAGGAACAATAAAACCATATAATATGGTTAGATATGATGATTTATCGCGGGAAAACTTGACTATTTGCTAGGCTTCAACGTACGTTCAGCTTATCAAAAGATTATTAGCTTTTCCTTGTACGCGAAGCTACTGCCCTATTTGACTAAGCCAATAAGAATACCGCTATTTTAATATTTGATGCACGTTATTGGTCTATAGACAGCTACGTTGTGTTAGTGTTTTCAAGGCTATGTTGGCACAAAACATTTTCGCGATATACCATAATCTCTAAATATGGTATGTGATGCTGAGCTACAAGGACATTGCGTACTTCAGAGTCCTGGCGGGAGCAGTAATAAAGATCTGCATGCCACATTAAATTCGGTTGAGCTCAGTACCTGTCGGAACTACAGGTAAGCTACGAGTGATTTATTTTTTAAGGGCCTCCCCAGATAGGCTGTGTTTGTGTGTGTGAGGCAGGAGCAGTAAGAGTGCTGTTGGCCGACGTATGTAATGTATTATCGCCTCTCCGTGCAAGCCACTCAATGTCGTGCAGTGCTTTACTAGTATCCTTTTTCCTATGGGACTTTAAGCGGTGACCACATTATTTTATTTGTTGGAAGCGTAGTTCAAAGTCTAAGTGTTTTTCGAATCCGGTTGTTATTTTTCCAGATGTGGCAGTCTGGAAATGCCATTTTTTGCTATTTTGTGGGGTCCGAAAACGATGTTTCTAATAAACGTGCCAAATTTTCAGAACTATAGCGACATTATTTGAAGTATGTGTTCTTTTCGTAGATATACAAATGCAATGCGCGTTTAATAGTTTTGTCCAAAAAAGAACAGTTATAACTCGCTGTGACGCATTTGAAGCGCACATGGGGAAGCCCCTTCTGGGCTATTTTTCAGTAACCTTAAAAATATGATCAATTAAATTGCGGAAACACCCTCTCGTAAATTTTTTCCTTGTATTTTTATTCCTACAGCAACATTTTCCTCGCCTGATGCATAAAAGTGTTTTCGGCCGAAACCAGTATCTTGAAAGCTGCATGAACAGCACAGGATATAGTTCTACATGTAAATCCTTAGCCCTGCTTACACCACAACTCCGAGGTAGGCATTGCCAACATTAATTCTACTACAGGCTAGAAAGATAATGTGTTTTCTTATGGCAGAGTTTGGACCAGGGAAAATTTCTGCCGCCAGTTTCGCTGCTATCGCTAAGGGACAAGAAAAATACGAAACTGTAGTAAAATTAAATTTAAATAGGCTCGGAAATGACACTAGTCATTTAACTTAATTTTAAAGTGAAAATTAACCTATTTAGCGTTTTAAATTACCAACTTAATGTAACTTAAAATTCAGAATAGCTCTGTGGTTGGTCAGTTTGCACCCATTACAGATACCAGCGCTCAAGCGGCAGAAATGTTCCCTGTGACAAACTTTTAACATTAATATTTCTAACCTGTAGTAGAATTAAGCTTAGCATTGGCCTTATTCACTGACCACCAGAATGTTCATATCCTGGATTATTGGTAGAGCAAAGACCCTCGCTGACTGGCTGCAGACCAACCTGTGCGGGGGAACGGCCTTGTAAAGCGACCGATAAATTAATAATGCCGGCCACTTCGTCCACGTAACGACCAGAGCACACAAGTAGTGAAGTGGCGGGCGTTCCCTTGATGTCTAGCGTCTCCAATCGCTGATTTGCTGTGAGATGCTCTAGGAACGGGACATCTGTGTGAATTGCTTTTGTTATGCTTTGCCGGACACTCTACACGCTCTACTGCCGCTTCCAGCATCTGGATTGTGCGCCGTTCATTTTCATTTCGCTTCTGTGCGTTTGACTGCTCTGTGCTCCGGCCACGCCAGTCGCTACCCCTGCTTCAAGCGAGTGAAAAATTGTGATAATCTGAAGGACGGCGTTTCCTTAAAATTGGTTTTTATTTAAATCTCTTCATAACGCTATGTTAAGTACTTTATGGTAAAACTCGATAGGAAATAGAAAATGTGCTAACAGTTAGTTTGAGGCCGCGGTTACACGGCGGCCAGAAGTAGATAACCGAAAGAGGTTTAGTCAGCCATTTTTAAACACGTTCAGTGTAGGTATAGCTGCCGAAGTGAACACGTTCGCGTGGGTACACGGTACTCGATTGTCGCAGTCAAAATAGATTGTGTTTTGTTAAGACAGTATATTGCTTTGAGGTTACGTTTGGTTTAGGGCCGGTTTCACAATGTCTGGTTCACGGCCGTAGAAGAACAGGTCTGGACACTCGCCTATCTAACAATGTATTTTGCTTGACCCCCTTGTTTGGCTGTAGTTCGTCGAATTACCGAGAATATCGTACATTTTAGCGCTGTTTTCCGGGCGGTCGGACTCAAACTCCGTCCACTTTTTTCCATTGTTTGAATTTATAAAGTAAATAAAGATTGCTGGAGCCTTTTCTTAAATTTGTGAGCGAAGAAAGTATTTAATAAACTGATAAAAAGTACGTTTTGATAAATTGTTTATCTTAGCGTAAAGGAAGTGTGCGGAGTTTAGTCCGACCGCCCTAACATCAGCGCCAATAAAACACAATATTCTCGGTAACTTGGTGAACTACAGCCAAACAACAAGGGGGTCAAATATCCAGGCGAGTTTCCAGACCTGTTCTTCTACGACCGTGGTCTGGTTATATTACGATAATCATCTGATTAAATTTTAAGTGGTGGTTAGCAGTGTTTTGTGTTTCTCGAGTTATGGTTAACTTAAAACTGTTGTTTAACTAGTGGTAACCAACGGTTAATTTAAACACAAGAAGAAGTTCCAGTTACTGAGTTAACCGGAACATTCAGAGACAATATATACGGGAACATTTAACAAATATGGCAGATTGTGTTTTTAAGCAATAAAACATAACCCTTATAATGAAAACATGATTATGTGTTACAAAATCAGAAAAAATAATAGAATGTGAAGTTATACTAACAAAGTCTTCATTTCTTGCGTTTGAATTGGATAATAGTTTCATTCGAAATGAATGTATCACTGCTAATACAGAAGTTGTTTCACAACTAAGGTTATGGCAGACCTCATTTTTTAAAGATGATGGTTGCTAACAATACTCAATATTGGTATTCCCAAACCGCAAATTTCCTGCCGATAGATGACCATTTTTGTCAATATATTTTATCTGTACAAAAATATTAACTTACGTACTGTACTATTTCGAGAAACTAGTTTCATGTTGTGACATTGTTAATAAGCCTATTTACGTTGGGCTATAAAATGTATGTTGCTATTTTTTTCTGTTTTTGTTTTAAATGTTAAGAGGAGGAGGTTAGTTTTGGTTAGGTTACCCAAATTCCCACGTATTTTCTATAAATAGACGTAAAAATGCATCGAATATTTGCTAGCACATAAAGAAAACTAAACATAGCACAACTTATGTGTTTTTTATTCAACAATTCACACATGACAACAAAAAGCAGTAATTTCCAACGCCTCATTATTTGAAACAGAGACTGTTATTACTGAAAGAAGTCTTCAGTTAATATTTGGCTTCATTCATGAGAGGTTATGTTCGCCGAATATAAATAACACAAACATAGAGAAAGTTCCTTGCAGTAATTTTACACAACTATAATCGGAAATTGCAAAGCAAAACTTGGCAAAACCATTATCGGTGAAACAAAATAGAACCTTCACTGCAAGCCTGCTTACTTTCGTCCATGTTTATTACGAATTTTTAATTTCTCGTACAAATCTGTTGAAGTGAATTTCTGTGGCATCCCACATTACGCTTTGAAGAATTGCAGGCACTTTTCGCTATTCTTTTTTCGTGTCTTTTTTTTTTTACGTACTTAGTTTTTTAAATTTTGCCGGTACGCGGACACACGCCCGAAAGAGTGTTTGAACTCGGCTGCAACTGTCTCCCAATATTCCTCTTCCTGTTTCCATGTCACTGCATATTATTTTACATTTCACAATATGAGAACATTTTTTCAAATTAGAAGTTCGTTTTCAATGGTAATAAAACTACCACGACGTGCACTTTTAATCTCTTTCGTCTATTGTTTACAAGCTAATGTTGACCCTGACTTAAAAAAAAAAAAACTATTCAACACCTAATCACAACGTGAAACGTCACTGCATGATTGCCGAATTTACATTAACCAGCACTTAACTAACCATAACATTTTTAAACGGGAGTAGTGTTGTCAGAAACGCTATTGTTTTAACCAGTAGTTAAAAGTATTTTTTTTTTCAAGTATAACGCAGTAATTTGTACAGACGAATAACAAATGTTCGGTATCGGCATACCAGGATTCTCATTGGCCCGGTTAAGGGTTCTATGGACCCTACCTCAAAACTTCAAAAACACATAACAATTCGCAATCGTTTATTAACTAAAGTATTAATGATACACGATTGATTTTTTTTACCATACGAGAATAAAGATGGTTTGTTTTATATATAAGTTTAAATTTCATATTCCGCGATGTTGAGTATTTAAAAAAAATGTTTCAAAACACAAAATTGGGCTGTTTAGTTCTTCCTTTCTGAACAGGAAAATTCAATTTTTAAGCATATCGGACAAAAGTGCTAATTCTTGTGAACAAAATGGTACCATAAAAGTTGGTAGTCATAGCATTAAATATCAAGGAAATCGTTTGTGAAAACTGGGTATTTTTGTTCGTTCGGAGCCTGCTTC
>PNEQ01057137.1:0-13032 GCA_003012365.1 Medauroidea extradentata
TGTTTCTGTAAAAAGGTATTTGTTTCATGTGCTGTTGGAATTGCGTGTATGTAACAATGTCTTGTGCTAAGTGTTGTGGAAGTGGATATCCTGTTGTTTGTGTGGCAATTGTTCTTGTGGTTGTTGAGGTTGTGGGTTTTGTGTTTGTTGTTTTGGTGGCTACTGTATTGGTGGCTGTTTGTTTGGTGTGTGTATTTTGTGTGCTGTGTTTTATATGGCTGTTGTAGTATGTGCGAGTTTGTGCTTTGTTTGTTGGTGATGCCTGCTGTTGTGTTTGTTGTTGTTGTGTTGCCTGGGCATATGTTTTCTGCTTTTGTGCTGTTACTTGTTCCTTGATGTTTGCAGTATGTCTGACTTGTGTGGCTATTGTCTCAGTATGGATGCTCGGTTTGGTGTGTGTGACTTTGTGGTATGTTTTTGTGCTTGTTTGTGTGTTGGTGTTGTTGGGTGAATGTTGCTCTGAGTTACTGTGTGAGTTTTCTTGTCCTTCGTGCTTTCTTTTCTGTGTGTTTTGTTTTGCATTTCTTTGTTCTGAGCTTTGTACATCATGATGTTTGGTGCTTGAGTGTTGTGTGTTTTGTGTTTGTGTTTGGTGTTTCCCTCTGGTCCAGCGCAGCTTGACAGGGCACTTGGGCGAGGCAGCAGTGTGTGGTCCCTCACAAAGAGCACACTTCGACTCTGTAGCTTGGCACTCTTTACTACCATGGTTGCCCGCGCACTTGAGGCAACGTTGCTCACACTTGCATTGCCTGCTCATGTGCCCCATTCTCTGGCATCTATAACACTGTACTGGACCAGTGGGTGCAGAGTAGTGGGCCCAGTGGAGTTTGCGTAACCCAAGGATATGTGGGACAGCTTCCAATGCATGTTTGGTGGCCAGCTCTTCTCCCTCGTTCACCATATCAATCTTGTAGAGGGGCAGAGGTACCTTTGTGCGCAGGTGCGACATTTGGTGCACTCCTAGCACTTTGGCGCCTGTCTGCCGCACAATTTCTTCTTTGATTGTGGCTGGGTCCTCTCCCTTGGGAAGGCCTCGGAGGACGAAGCCGTGTGGGCGGGACCCCGAGTGGTTGAAGTGCACGCTAGATATCTTGTGTGCACTCAACACTCGAGAGACAGTGCGGTACACCTCGTCAGATGCCAGCGTAACCGCAATGCCCCCCGCCGGTAGTCCTGCATTGGAAAAATCTTCTTCGGTCAGCCCTGCAGCCCTGAGGTGGCGAACGAGGTTGCTGCTGGTCACCCCAAGCACATGAATAGTTATCCTCCCCTGTCGGCGCGGCACCTTGCCCTGTACACCCGACGAGCTGGGAGGAGGGGTGGGGTGCTGGTGTGGGGGGATAGGTTGGTGTGGGGGAGGGGTTGGTGTCGTCTGGTTTTGGGTGGTTTCAGCTTTGCTTACCTTTTTTTGTGGTTTGGGGACCATCTTACTTTTCCCCTGTGTTTTGTACACCTTCCCCGTATTCCTTTGTGTTTGCTTGTTTTTCAATTTTTGTGTTGCAGGAGGGGTAGGTAGTAGTGGTGGCCGTTTTTCTGCAGTGTTGCTCTCATCATGGCTGTTTTTTGGTGTTTGTTTGCCAGTTCTGTGTATGTTTGTAGGAGGGGGGAGGGGTATGACCTTTTCTTTTGTGGTCTTTCCCTCCTCATCGCCACTGGTTGTGTTTGGATCTGTGTGGGTGCCGAGAGGTAGTGTGGTCAGCTGGTTTGACTCCTGCGGGGTGGGAGAGGGAGAGAGGGACCCTTTTTCTTTTGCAGGGGTGCCCTCTATTAGTAGCTTCCTCCCCGCAAAGAAGCCCCCAGCTAGTGACACTGGGGTGTCACTTATCTGCTCTACATCTCTCGGCCTTGTGTTGAGTTTGGCTGGTTCTCCTTCCTTCGTCGGGGTCAGGTCTGTCTGTGTAGGTATTGGGTCGGGCTCGCAAGCAAAGACGATACAAGAGGAAGACTGGTAAGGCAATGCTTTCTCCAAGTACCACGATTGACCGCGCGTTTGTGCTGCCACCTAGTTGATATCATTTTAAGTTCTGGTAACTAGCGCATCCTAGCGGCAACCATTGGAACTACATGCTCGAGTCACGGCGTAGCGAGCTTTTCAAAATGGGGCGGGAAATTTAAATGCATATTCTAGTATTAATTGTAACTGTGAAGCAGGTGTGCGCACACTGTACCACATGAACTGTTGATTCTAGAGAAAAAAAGTTTATCAGAAATATTCCTGATGATGGCCAGATTATATTAGATATACAAACTTATGTCTTGAATATATTTTGTAAGGCTTTTTCAACCCACCTTAATTTTTTTTTTAATTTCAAAAAATTTTATTCTTAGCCATCATAGAAATACATTTTCCTTAATTTTTTCTCTTTAGTCAATAGTTGTGTTACTGGGTGCACATTTCTGCTTCACATTTACAATATAAATAACAGTAATGTTATTAGCACTGTTTATTATACTTTAACAAGTTATGAAAGGCCTTCAAGCCTTTGAATTATTTATTTTAACCCAAATTATAGTTTATGTAGAAAAAATGCTGAGAAACTTGGTATTTTTCTTTTAAGGCAAGAATTTAAATAGTGGTTGGCATTTGATTTACAAATGCATGTTAAGATTATAGAATTGACCAAATACTAACTTTTTTTAACTATAATTTAAATAGCTGCACGAGTATTAGATGGACGTTTGACTAGAATAAAATATACCTAATTAGAGAATGTAAATTAATATAATCTAACAAAAACCTCTGCAATGGATAACCAGTCCAGGGACCAGAACACATAATTATGATGTTTATAAAATATAAGCGCCCATGCACTAACTTACCTCACTAAACTAAACACATTATTTTGTTGTAATATCTTTAAGATTATATAAAACTGGGATACACCAATTGGGCATATTACACACACTATTCTGGAAAAGTATTTTCTTGATGAGCTTCCAGGAATTACAACTATTGAGAGCTAAAACTGAGCATCAGAGTTAACACACAAAGAGGATTGTAATAAATTGCGTAATCAGACAGTTTAAGGAAATTTGGGATGTGAAGTAATAAATATTAACAATGATATAGTAGCATCTTTACACAGTTTTATCGTAGATTTTTTTATTCTTAAACTGAATGAAATATCTGCAGCAAGTAGGCAACACTAGTAGTATTTTATTAAATTTCCAAGGGGCAATTAAGAAAAACATTTCATTGTATAATCACTCTGAAAGTAACTGCTCTGTCAGTAACTATTCAGTATTCTCCGAATTAAAAATAAAATAATACCAAAAGATTTGTGAAATTTAATTATTCAACCTGTAGGTAGGCTTTTCATTTACCTAACAGATTTTCTTGATAAAATAGAAGTAGGCCTATACGTTGATAACTTGTGAGAAGCATTATTTTCGTGAAGATATTGCACAACTAGTGAAGACTAAGGGCCGATATTATAAACATCTTTCGAATGACAACCAACTGCTATCCCCATAGAGAAAGCATTGATTAGCAGTTGGTTGTCATTCGAAAGAGGTCTATAGATACGGCCCTAAGTAAAAAATGACATTACAAATCACTGTAAAGTGGAAACTTGGGTAAACAGTCAATAACCACAGAAAACCATAACAAAATGGGAAAATGGTGGGTACAAATTTTACAATAGCAATAAAATTCTCAAAGTGCAAAACACAATTTTTATTTTACAAAAATAAGTTCGGTAATACAACATTTTATAAATTACATAGGTACAACTGAAGACTACAGTTTCACGTCATTGTCATTGCACTGAAAGAACACACAATACATATAACATAATAACTATTGGCAACATTTACCTTTCCATGTGAAGTTTGTGATTAATATCAGCAGCTTTTATGTACTGGTAAACAATTACAACTTTACACTAATAGTTAAGAGAACATATACATAAGCTTACTTCAGCAAATATTTTTTTGATAGTCCTAAATACACAAAAAAAAATACTTAAGTCACTAAACACAATCAATTTATTTACTCAATGAAAAGTGTTCATAATACAAAATTTGGGGTTAAATACTTCACATACACTCCTTGTTCTACAATACAGAATGCAAGAATAACTGCAGGAAAAGCTGTTGTTATGCCCATAGTTAGTGAGTAATAATTTTTGAGGTCTCCATAACCATGTAAGAGCTATAGACCTAGTACTTATGTAAGGCAATGACTGCCAATAAAACAACTTTAAGAAATCAGATACGTAATTGAACATATTGACAGTTGCAACACATATTTAGAAAAACTGCAGTGAAATACTTTAACAGGATTATTAATTAATAATAATAAAAGAAACTTCTTGTTGCTTGAGAGGATCAAAACGTGTAGACATGAAATTTAACAAACTAAAGCATTGTATTTCTGATATCACAATTGTTTAAGTTAATTACCATGAAAGTTGTGTATAGAATCAAAAATATACAGAACGAAATATAACCAACCTACAGTACTTAAGACATACACACCAACAAATAATATAAATTATTACACGTAAAATAAGGACTGCAGATGACTGTATATTACATACAGAAGTGGGCAGCGGAAACAACTTGCAGGAGGACTGATAGGTTGTGACCTTGGACAGCGGAGACCAAAATGAAGATTACTGTATGTAAAACCAAGTTGGTCAGGTTTACTTGGAAGAGAGTGGTGAGCCTCTGTATGCAGTACACACTCTTCTGCAAACAGTCTTGGAATATGCTGCCGCAGAGTGGGATCCCTACGTGGAGGTGCAGGAGCAAAAGAATGTGCAGAGAATGGCAGCGAGGTGGGTGATGAATAAATTGAAAAGGCAGGGTCAGGCTGGTGAGGAGGAAAGGAAATTTAGACCTAGAGTGATGGTGAAGGAATTGGGATGGAGACCATTGAGGGATAGGAGGAGAGTGGAAAGGCTGGTCAGGTTGTATAGGGTGATGGTTGGGAAAGGAGGTAGGGAGGTTTACCTGCAAACTAAGGGAACTTCAAAGAGAAAAGAAAACCTGTGAAAAGATTCAGAGGGTGTGGAGGAGAACGGAGAGTCAATGCTGGTGAGGACGGTGAGGGAGTGGAATACACTGCGGGAGGAGTTGGTGACTGTAAGGGTTGGAAGGTTTAGGAAGGGACTGGAGGATTGACGCTGTGGGGCTGGGGAGGAGTCTGCTCGCCACCGGGCGTTAGTGCAATTGCAATTGTTTAACTTAGTATTATTACTATTCATTTACTGACACATGCAACATGGCCAAGCTTTAGCAAATTAATCACAATTTTAATTATAAATAAGAACTGGAAACTAAAATATTATAACTCACTACACAGTACATTAATAACATACTAGGCTATCTTTTGAGGCAGTACTATAGAAATACCTTTAACCGACTACAGTAACAGAAAATAATATAATTAACAACATAACTACACTTAAAGATTAAAATTCATATGGTCTACGTTAAATTCCAGCCACACTGCTTAAATTGGCTGTCATTACACCAAATTCTCGTTAACAAATATGTCCACTATTGGTCAAACTGTAGGTGTTTTCCTAGACAAACTAAATGCACAAAAATAACTGCAGGAGACTACACAAAAATGGTGAGATGACATGCAAAACCAAAAACCAATAGCACTCTTGTCACCATTTTCAAAGATATTCTAACAACAGAAAAAAATTATGTCGCAAAATAAATTTGCCTTTTTAAAGAGCAAATAACCAGAACAGACAATCTACAGCTTCATAAACAATAACCTATTGTGAACTCTCTTGACACGAGTGAACATGTTATAGGCATATTTGCAAACATTGTGTGTGTGGACCATATAGTTTACATTGAAAGCCTAGGGGGCAACATGTAGGCCTATTCCGCTCATCAAAGTGGAAGTTAGCATAAAAAGTAGTATTAAAAAATTAAGAATAAAGAATCAGATACACCACTGTAAACAATTGTTTAAACAGCTCAATAGTCTACGCCAGTGAATGCACTAATTTGACAGTTTGCTTCGGCAGTTTTCTGTGGTCTGTTGTGACATACACAAAAACAGTACACTACATGTACATATTGTAACTCGCAGAGCCAGTTATTTCCATACAGCTAGTGGAGGTTCGTAGATTGCTGCTAGGTAGGGCACAATTTGCAGAGAACTGTACAGGGTTGTGCGCTAGTAGACGCTACAGTCACTGACACACTGATATGTAGGCCTAGGTGCTAATAATTACTGACTGCTCACAAAATTCAAAACATATCTATAAAAAGTAGGCTACACTATCCAAAATTCTCTCTACTCAATTAGAGAATACTGAAAGATGAGAAAGCTAAACACTTAACTGGCAGTCAGAGCAAAATTGTTCTTGAATATTACACTTTCCATGCACCCATGTCTGTGACTGTGTACGTTATGTGTAAATTATGTAAGCAAACTGCTTCTGATTGCAACTGGACAACTGCCGGTACCTTCAAGTGTAAGCTAGGTAAAAAATGGATGTAGATACAAGAAATACTGGTTCTGAAATATTTTTTCCAGGATAAACAATAAAATAATTTAATTTTAAATTGTAGCTGACTTATTCTTCATTACACATACTAGTGGGTTTCACTATATTACAACATCCAATGAATTTCTTGAGAACTTTGTATTAAGTAAAAGTAAGCAATACTTTCTACATCGAGAAAAAGAACACAACTTACACCTCCTGAATTACCTTCTACGAGCATATAAAATATACTGGCCAAAGTTCAGCAGTGTACGCTACTTTGCAGTAACAGTAATAGTTTGCAATACGACACCATTACATTAACTTTATTGGTGTAAATCACACAGACTTAGTGTGAAGACAAATATTAAATTTGCAATGTCTCAGCAATACATTCTAAACACCATTTGGTCACACAGTGAGTGTAATTTAATTGATACTGTAGCAATTTAATAAACAATTTGTAAATTGGCTGGCAGAATTGTAGTCGTTATGTAATAATGAAAATGTGCTGTACAACACTTATATCGATACAATGATAAATACTATTATAACAAAACTTGGTGAAAAAATACTGAAAATGCTAATAAATGAAAACTACTGTAACAGCCTACTCACTGCCAAGTATATTATAATCAACAGAATATTTTAAACCTGTCACATACCATGTGTTACGTATTATAAAAATATTACAAATAGAAACAAATGTATAAACAAGCAAGATTTACTAATCAAAAATGATCTTTAACATAGTTACAAAGCTGGCAATTTAAACAGATGGAAAATTATTATTTAAAAGTACAAAAAATATTAATTAGTTTTACAAGGGTCACAAAGTACACTAGCTTGAAAAGAGAAAATATCTGGGCAAGTCAGAATTTAATTACAGGAAGTACATGACACATCAAATGTGTCATCACAAAGGTAGTTACTTCCGCGGGCTCCATAATGTCAAAATCTGGTGTTACAAAGCTAGAAGTTAATAAAGCAAGACATGTGTGTGCAAAAAGCCATCAGGCAATATATAATCACAACAGCTGACAAATACCACGTGGAAAAGTCAAATAGCAAAGAACATAGCAAAACCCTACCAAAAAAAAAAAAACATTTTAAGACAAAGAGAGAATTTTCCATCAGATGGCAACCAAAAAAGGAATTTAGAAGAAAACATTACAACATGAATTAAACAACTATTTCAAAGACAACACATGACGGCTGCCGCCTTGCTCGCCATGGGGGGAAAGTCCCCAACCTACCCTATCACACAAAAAGAGGAGCTCGGAAGTACTTACATACTCAGTGCCCACGTTCAGAAGAGAAAGAAAAGTGAGCTGACAGCCCACGCAAGAACCTTAGTTCAACCTGGCCAGAGTCTAGCTAACGCGCCTGCGCAGGGAAGAGAAGGAGAAGCATAGAGTAAAAGCATGGAAATATAGCGATACTAAACAACAGTCTTCCGAGCCATCAAGTGTCTACAATAGTCACGTGGTCCACTGTGCACTGCCGACGAAAGTGCTGTAGGCACCCAAACGGTGCAAACCATTAACAAATTATAATGTTTTAGCATATGCATGCAATCTGAAGTTAAGCATTTTTTAAAAAATGAATTAGACTAGTAGGCAAATATACTTCAAATTAATAATAACAGTTTAATTACCTCTGCCAATAAATCAACGTATAGCTGCTGCAACTAAGTGTCTCATGATCTGCGCCGCTGTGGAAACCTTCATGCATTCACTAGAATACTGGAGGAGACACACACGCATCTTTGACTTTAACAGAAATTCAAGTTTTCTTTTCTTCTTTCTTCATACAGCTTCTCATGATCACACTTTTCTGCTCCTTTTTCCCACTAACCAAATTAGAAATAAATGTAGTTTTTATACACTTTATAAGATGGAGCAGATAAAAAATAACTGCAATCGCATGTCAAAACCAAAACAATATACACATCAAGAAATTATGCTCAGATACCCCTTGAGACATTGTGAATCAATGTCACAATCACAAATAATAGCCACAACCTTCAAACTGATATTACAACAGAAAGCTAGCACTTCTCTGATGACACCTTTTAGTTTCTTCCCCTTCGTTGCACCACTGGAGACAATATAGTTATGAAGTAGGTCACTGATGGCTGCTCCACTCATTCCAACATCTTCGGAACAGAATATACAGAAGCTTTTGCATCAAATGCAGATAGTACTGAATAACAACTAGGCCACAGACTACTCAGACTAGGCTTTCTTCTCTTCTCATTCACAAAATTGTAAGCAACAAAACTGACACATACAAACTTGCACTGCTAACTGGTGGAAGTCCTGCAGAGACACTTCACATTTCTGAAACAGATAAACAAATTGTATTTAGAAATTGGACAGTTACAAGATTCTCCTCCAAAATAGTCTAAACAACATGACTAAAAAGAATGAAATAACACAAAGGACTGTTCACTATGGCTATAGTACACAAAACATTCTATGCAGTTACATTGAATTTATATACGAGGAAAATCATATAAATTGTTATGGTGTACTATAGTATAGCAGGCCCTACCACTTACCTAAGGCCTTCCTTAACAAATGTAATCTTAATACGTGAATATATTCTGTAAAATGCACCACACAATTATATAACTGACTGTTTTTTTTGTAAAGTATAAGTCATAGCCTACTGGTAAATGTTCACTTAGGCATATGTTCAAGTAGGAACAGTCCATGCACACATTTTTATTCTTAATGATAATATGTCATTCCCTTGTAATTGGGACGATGCCCAGTGGCAAGAACCTAGCCCCTCAACAGGTATGCCTACTCCCTGAATTGCTCCACACTCCTTGCTGTCACCAAATCTTCCTACACATTCTGACTAGTTGTCTTTAGGATACGCCATTGAGTAGATACGCCAACCCATCTCCATCAATAATGAAGCCTACAGTATCTTTCATCCTCAGCATCCTACCCCGTTTTTCATTTATCGTGCTGACCACCTTTACACCCTCACCAACTCCTGTATCCGTAACTCCACTTAGGGGTCCCAAATCTCTGCTAAATATTCCAACATTGGTCTAACCATGGTGTTACGTCTTTTCCTTTGCTTCCTTTGGTCCCAAAATAGGTAAGTTAATTTGTCCTACATCAAATGTTGGTTAACTGAAAAATAATTAGATAATAGCTAAACTAAATTAACTTATGCCTTTCAAAGAAAATTTTAAACACATGATGGTATGCTGTTGCTCAGTGTCAAGTGTACCAACTCTCATTCCTAAGATACATTCAAGTACGTAATGTTACACAATTACCTTTGCCCACCTAGTTTTTAAAAATTAATTTAAACAACGCAATTAGTGTTAATTGTGAACCAGAGACGTGCCAGCGAGAAAGTTCTAAAGAAAAGAAGGGTTATAATAATAATAATTTCATGCTATTGGGCAAGCGCCCGGTGGCAAGCATCTAAACACTCCTACAACATCCTCTCCAAAGCCCTCCTAAACTGTCCTACGCAACAATAATTTTGTTATATTTCATGTATGCCCAATGCAGCACACAATTATCTTTCTTGAGCATAAAGGTGATCAACACATGAAGAAAAAAAGTGTGCACCATCTTCTGTGCAAGCTTCACAGACATAGCACACACACAGTAATACTTGCATGCTTGCCTGAATAATAATAATAATAATGTTTAACCTCGAAATTGGGCTACCGCCCGGTGGCGAGTGAACTCTGCTCTATCCCTACACTACAAACCCTCCAGACCTCTTCTCAACCTCCCAGCCCCCCTCACGGTCACCAACTCCTCCCGCAGGCCATTCCACTCCCGTACCGTTCTCACAAGCATTGTCTGTTTACCCCTCTCAGTCCTTCTCCAAACCCTCTGAATCTTCTCACTATTGGTTCCTCTCTCCTTAAATGTTCCCTTACTCAACTTGCAGGCCAACCTTCCCCACCCACCCTCTCCATTCACCACCCTGTACATCCTGACCAGTCTTTCGATTTTTCTCCTATCTATCAATGGTTTCCAACCCATTTCCTTCATCATCACTGTGGGCCTAAAGTTCCTTTCCTCCTCCCCATCCTGTCCCTGCCTTTTCCATTTATTCATCACCCACCTCGCAGCCCTTCTCTGAACCTTCTCCAGCTCTTGCACCTTCACTTCCACATATGGATCCCATTCCGCGGCAGCATATTCCAACATGGGTCGAACCATTGTACAATAAGCCTTTTCCTTCACTTCACAACTAACTCCCTTCGACACCCTTCCCAGCAAGCCTAATGCTCTTCTTCCCTTCTTAACTACTCTCTCTACCTACTTTGTCCACCTCAGATCGGCCTGCAGCATGACCCCTAAGTATTTATACTCTGTGGCATCCTCTATCTCCTGCCCATCCCACCTGTATATGTCTTTACTCACCACTTTCTTCTTCGTAAAGCTAACCAACTTGGTCTTTCGCACATTAATTTTCATTTCGTTAACCCTAGTCCACGACCACAGCCTATCAATATCCGCCTGCAAGTTGTTTCTGCTGCCCACCTCTGAGTACAACACACAGTCATCTGCAAACAATCTAATTTTCCCTGAAATCCTCAAACCCATGTCATTCACCATAATGGTGAATAGCAAATGTCCCAACACACTTCCCTGTGGCACTCCAGATGTAACCTCGCCCTCCTCTGACACAGCTTCCCCCACTTTCACTCTTTGACTTCGTTCCCTATATGCCAAAAAATTTTAATATTTAAAAACCCTTATCATAAATATTAACAGACGTCAGTTGCATACAGGATAGAAACAGTGTACATTCTAGATAAATTGATAACTTTATATTATATAATTTACATGACTTGTTCAATCAATATCTGGTAAATATCAAGAATATCGCTACTCGGTAAATATCAAGAATCACTACTCATTGTGTACCAGCCAAACTATTGATGAAATTAGTTTCTACAGATATTAGAAGCAGTCGTACAACGTTAAGAAAATTGTAGGTTTCTAACCTAAATTTTAATTTATACTAACATAACTTAAAAAAAAAAAAAAAAAAAAAAACAGAAAGTTTTGAAGTCAACAAATTATAATTTTCTTCAAGTACTATCACTTCTAACGTCTATAGAAACATTTTACATTGACATATAATGCCTTTAAATCAATAGACCTTTGGACGATACATGAGTAGCGATTCTTGATATTTACCAAAATACATTTTCATACTACTTTTCAGACTTAAAATAGGCCTAGTTGGAGAAATAGTAAACCAAACATGTAAATATTTCAATAACCTACCTTTCTTCACGAACAGGAAATCTGAAGTCTGTTACTTCTGGATTAACAAAAAATTTTTGACGCCGGCACAACACAGCGATGAGTATTTTCTTTTTTTATTTTTGCCGTGACTATGGCAGTTAAAAAAATCCAAAGCAGAAAATAAACACTTAACAATTTTGCGAAAACAACCGAAATTTCACAGTTCAAAATACAACGCGAAAACAGCCATTTTCCACATACAGTTATAAGGTCAAAAGAAAGACTAAATAACAAAAGGAAAACATAATTTGTACAAAATTTAGATTTAACAATATAAAATTTATAAAATAATAATTTATATTGATTTACTGTTGCATTTTCATCAATAATATTAAATAATTAAATAGCATTTCGATTAGCGTAGAGCGAAGCTGCTGCCCCCTACCTGATATCAAAGTAAGCTTACCGAGGAACATTGCCGGCTATACAAGTTACACCCCCCTGTCCACTTGGCAGCTGGAGCTCCCCTGCCCGCCCTCGGCGACTACAGGGTCGCGACTGGCGCGATGCGAGCCGAGTGGTGCCTCCTCATGGCGAGGCGAGCGCACCTGGTGGCAGGATGGCGAGCTGCGCGACTCGCCTTGCTCTCCTGGATTGGTGGGCGGCGCGCCTGCTGCCTGTGTCGCGCCTCCCTCGCGACTCTGGTGGCCTGGTGACGAACTACCACACTTCTAAGGGCGCTCGTCGCTGTGCTGTGCTGCCTGGTTCAGGGGGGTGACACAGGATAGGGTCTACGCAGCTCTTATTTTCTGTAAACGATTGTGTGTGTACCAATATACAAAATTACAAACATCACTGCACAATATTGTAATATATTAACAGGAATACTATTTCTAGGCAGTTACCATACATTACAGTGTTAATGTCGGAATCTACACGAATTAAATCTTTTGTTTTGTTGTAAAAACTGTTTAAAGAATGTTGCTGTATATTGAGAGTCTTGAAAATTTTTTGTAGTGGTACACCCGAGGATTTTCCGTTACTATTATCTCTCGTGTGCATGCTCGCCGCGTGGTTGCGATTCGTCAACATTTATCGTACCAAATGGTTTGTTTTAGTTAGACCTTTTAGTTTTAAAGTTCCAGGTGCGTTTTATTTTGCCTAGGACTAGGTTTTTATTGTACCAGTTATATGTGGCTTCATGACCTGTGTTTCGTTTCGCTTTAAAATGTTTTTACGACTGATGTTAACCTAACAGAGTGGTAGTGTGTTGTGTCCCACATGCTGCCAGTTGTTTGTATAATAATAATAACTGACTTCGAATGTAC
>PNEQ01057141.1:0-14652 GCA_003012365.1 Medauroidea extradentata
CCAAGCACACACGTAAATAAACATCAAATTTGTATACTTATCGCATAGATAAATAACGGACAACGGACGTGACATGACACAGCTGCTCCAACATAACTTAAATAAAAACACAAATATTGAACTAAATAGTTCTTATTTAACAAATCTGTATTCTGATGTCTAAGCTTTTGGTTGAAATGAGAGATAATTATATCAATACATTTAAATTTTATTCGCATGACAAAATCATAGCGATTAGTATCATTTAGTACTATAATATGTAGGTTGGTACAGAATGAGAACGCTATTTTCAATAGAGCAAGCGTAGGGCCTATGTAGTGTCGCCCCCCTGGGCCGGGCGAGTTCACGACTCTATGGGAACCAGTAGTATACGACGGTCGTATAAGTGGCGGGCGAGTTCACTCCAACCTGTCGGAGTGAGCCAGACCTACACAGTCGTGAAAATAATTTTTTGTTGTTTTTTTTTTTTCCTGCAGCTGTTTAATGTGTACTCTTTTTGAAGAAGGATGTCGGTTTACAGGATGAACAATTCACAAATTTTGAAATTTGTAGAGTTGTATCGCGAAGCAGAAAATTTGTGGAACCTAAATCCAATAATAATAATAAATAAATGGTTTTACATTTCTAACAGATATGTGTATTTGATTACAATTCAGCCGAAAAAAATTTCGATAGCCAGCTTCGTCTTCACATCTCAATTCCTGACAAACTGTGTTTGTTGCGCCGAACATATTTCGCTTTTATATCCATTCACGAACCTAGTGTTTACATTTTTTTTCTTTTTAGTATTTAATACATGTGTTCGAAGTTCGTTTGCGAGTAATTTGCACACAGCAGCAACTGCCTCTTGATCTGCCATGTTTTCTCACACAATCTCACGACCACTGTACGGTCGTATGCTCACGTCTGACTGGTAAGTAGTGGGAACATAGATGGTCGTGGAATGGGCGAGAAATTAGTCGTGAACTCGCCCGGCCCACGACCAAGTGGGAACCCGCCTTTATAGGTAAAAGGTTGGGTAATGGATCAACTTTGTGAAATGGAGGCAGAAGCTACGAAGTTTCGTTCTAAGAGAACGACTGTTTGGTTTTTCTTATTTTCGAGCTCATCTAAGAAATCTAACCTTGCAATGCCACAGCCATATTTACAATTTCATGCACACAATCCCGCTAACACCACCTCCCTAGCTGCTGTTACATAAAGTCGCTCACGAAGCATTTGAACGTCAGCCACGACGCAATGAAGAGTTACAGAATACGACTTAGTCTCGTAACGATAGTCAAGTGGTGACTGTCTCTACATAAGGAACGTATGTGAACACAAAACAGTTACCTGGACACTCGCCTGGATATTTGACCCCCTTGTTGTTTGGCTGTAGTTCACCAAGTTACCGAGAATATTCTGTTTTATTGGCACTGATGTTACGGCAGTCGGACTAAACTCCGCCCACTACCTTTCCACTAAGATAAACAATTTATCAAAACGTATATTTTATCAATTTATGAAATACTTTCTTCATTCACAAATTTAAGAAAAGGCTCCAGCAATCTTTATTTACTTTATAAATTTAACAATGGAAAAAAGTGGACGGAGTTTGAGTCCGACCACCCGGAAAACAGCGCCAAAAAGTACGGCATTCACGGTAACTTGACAAACTGCAGCCAAACAACAAGGGGGTCAAGCAAAATACATTAGGCGTATTTTAGCGGTTGAATTGGTAGCGGTACCTGTGAACAGAGCATTTTAGCGCTCCTGTTTACAAGGGTGTTTGCAAACGTGCTGCAACCAGGCTGAGGGTGTTTGCACGTTTCCGGCAACCGAGGCAGGAGGACGGTTACAGGGTTTGTTCACAGGATGTTTACCTTTACTTTTATTTCCTGTTTTGTTTCGAACAAATCTGAAACCAAAACAAAGTGTATTTATGTGAAATATTGACGAAACTTAAGTTATTTTAAAATAAAATGATGCAATATTATTTTTTCATCATATACTGGTGCATAATTAAATTTATTTCTACAATTTATTATGTTGTACATTTAAAAAAAATTGTGAAAGTAGTCTATTTTCCATTAAACGTATTCGTGAAGAAGTATTTTCCTTTATACAGCCCCATTCTATTCCTGATAAGACAATATCAAGTACACAATTTCGTAACTCCATGGTGGTAGCCATTTATGTTCACTGAATATTGCATTTTAGCGATTACTTGTAAATGCAAACAGATTCGGCTAACGCTTGCGACCAATTTAACCGCTAAAATATGCCTATTGTTAGATAGGCGAGTGTCCAGACCTGTTCTTCTGCGACCGTGGTAGTGACAAAATATGGCGATTTAAACTGTGACTTTTTTAAACCATGTTTCTGAATACGGCCCAGTATTTCATAACTGTAATTATTATCATTTACATTAATTTAAACAATATTTCATGCCGAAAGCCATTGACGCAGTGTCAATTGTTTTGCTGAAATGACATTTGTTTTCTCAAAAAAAAAAAAAACTCGAAAACGTGTTTACCTTTAAATGTGTGGAGGATTGCCGTGATCTGGTGGATGAATGCTAAAGAGAAACTTTAAGGAAAATATTCAAATTGTCTTTGTACTATTTCATCACTACATAAGTTAGTGGTTGCCGCATGCTGAAACTATACAGCGCTGAAGATACATTTAAGCAAATGTATTTTTTTACATTATGCTCGAGTCTTTATGGTCATTGCTGTATTGGTACCTCCGACCTTTTATAAAGTGGTTTCTGAGAAAAACGACCAAGTTATGCGAAATCCAACGTATATGTTATGGAGAACAACCTGGTGCTCCGAGAAGTTTAAAAGTTGAATTTTCGCTAGTTCACTCGAGGTCTGTTTCAATCCAACATCTTTTAAAACAGTTGAACAATCTAGCTGCTTTTGAAAAATTCACTAGTGATGACAGGTATCATATCGTTAGCTATGCGACAAACACAATTTTGGATGTGAAACAGATCAACCCTAAAATTCATCCCCAATTTGTGAAGTCATTTGGCAAATGTATAGAGCTTATTTGGGGTTATCGACAATTGCTTCACATTGTTGAAGGTCTTCGCACAACTCAATATGATGCAAACAATCCATACCACGAGATGAAGCTACTTAGATTGTGGACTTTGTTAATGCCAAACGTGCCTTTAGAATCAAGAGTTACGAAACAATGGCAGGTAATAGGTTTCCAGGGTGATGACCCAAAGACGGACTTCCGAGGAATGGGACTTCTAGGACTCGAAAATCTAATTTATTTTGCTGAAGAATACCCAGGCCCCGCAAGTCACGTGTTGTCCCACTCTCATCACCCACAGTATGGATATGCATTTGCTATAGTTGGCATAAATTTAACAAGTATGGCATACCATTTGTTAAAAGAGGGAATAGCAAAGACACATGTTTATAATGTTACAAAGACTATACCTACTGTTAAGACATTCCACCAGTTGTATTCTTATTTATTTTGTGAATTTGATAAATTTTGGATTGAATCTAAGCCACGGAATATGATGGATTTTGCTTTCATTAAGGACAGATTTGAAAAGAGCATCAAAGCAAGTTTGTTGGAGTCTAATTGTGTTTTGAGAATAAATGTTCTGATTGATTGTATTTAACTTTTCAATCGCTTTATGGGTTTATCAGGGTAGCTAATAAAATCAGAGCTTCTACATGTAGCCTACAAGTTAATATAACTGTGTGCTTTAACTGTAATTCCTGCCACTGTTTTCTTGCCAGACTTTTGTACATCAGTAACTAATGCTAATTATTTACAGTTAGACCTACATGGGCCTTATATGTGTGACAGTTTTTTCATTGATCATGATTCTCTTGTGTTAGCCTATATGCATAAACTTAATACTTCATGTGGAGAGGTGTACGTAGACTAGTAAAAATATGGTTAAACCTATATAGATATAATACCTTTAACGCATATGTTATTTACAGTAGTAATATAGTAGAGCAAATGTAACCCAGCAGGTAGATATTAGTCACAGTGGTGGATCCAGGGGGAAAGAGGGAGTCACCAGGGGTAAGTGCCCCCAGAAATGCCAGTCATTAGCCATGTTGATATTACTGGTAAGTGAAAATTATTCTGCATCCACCGTCACTTCAATGCTAGAGTGCCCCCTCTGAGCCAGACTCCTGGATCTGCCACTGATATTAGCAGTTGAAAAATTTTAAATTGGTTCAATGGGATTTCAGTGTCAAATTATGTTACAATAGAGCAATTAAAATAGATCACAGAATGGACTAGAGTAACAGCATTAGTGATTTGTATGAAGCAAAATATTATTTGGTCTAATTTCACCACCAATTTAATTTAAGTAGATGGTTAAGATGTTCCGAAGTTTCTAAAATGTCTAGGATGCTCAGCATCAAAACTGACTGGTTATGGTGGTGCTACTGAAAATGGGCTGCAGTAGTAGGTATAATGAGTTTTTCATGTGAACAGAATATTTTGAAGTAACTACGGTACCGCTTGCTACAAATTGTTTTTTATTAAAAAAAAAAAAAAAGGCAAGAAATTGTGTAAAAAAAAAGGAAGAAAGAATAAACTTATGGTTAGAATACACTTACTGATAATGCAGCTTAACTATATAACTTGACATATCTGTACATACATTTTTATGACTGTATTGCAAAGAAATTGATTCAATTGCAGCATGTGCTGCTTGTATTATAGGTGCAGGAGTAATGCAGAAACACTTGAACTAGTCAAATGGACTCATTTACGTTAAGGCTCCGGGCCAATTCGTGTCACTAAGCCTATCTATACAAGTCCAGCATTTTTTCATGTTTACGATAGTACTTAAAGTTGCCATTAATAACCACAGTTGAAATTTACTATTTTTGTGATCTAAATACCTACTGATAACTTATGTGAACTTGCACAAAATTATGCCGTAAGTTAGTTTAATAAATGTGACCATAAGAGTGGCTGTTGTGAAAATTGTTGTGGAGAATATTTATGAAATAATGGTAACTCAGCTGGTAAAACTATGCACACAGACACACTTGTCCTTGGGGCCACTTTACTGTTGTGTAAGCATTTGAATGCTGCTGAATTTGAGTGAATGGTTTACATTGGTTTTTGCATTTGGTTCTAGAGTCATCTTGTATTGTAGACTTATGTGTATATTGAAGAAAAAAAAGTACAAGACTAATATAATAAAAAGCACACAGGATAACATTTCATGTAACCGTTTTTACTGGACAGCCTACTATAAATTCACAAGAGTGAGTAAAAAAAAAATTAAAGATTGTTACCAACTTAACACAATAAAAACTATCAAGTACACACTAGACATAGAAATTACTTTTGTACTTTTAATGCCTAATACTGCCAGAAAAATTGTCATTATAGACACTGTACTTCAAAATTAGGCTGCAAAAACAAAAAGATTATGCCACATACAGTAGTGGAATAAGCATGTTGCAAATGGTGGCACAGGTGTGGAACACTGTGAAAAGTATTTCTCTGTATGCGAGCACTCTTGAGAACGTGTAAAAATAAAAGGAGTCCCTTCATGTGTGGTGACCACAAATGTGAGGCCTGAGCTGGCGATGAATAGTGGCATGTGTGGAGGAAAGAAAAACAAACTGTTCTGGAATACATGTAGGAAGTCGGCACTTCTAGGTTAGAGATGGTAAAATGTGAGGTCCACAGTTGATGTAACCGAATGAGGTGGCACAATGGCAACATGTTGGACTCATTTGGGAGGACCTGAGATGATCCCTGACTCCAGTCATCCTGATTTGGTTTTTCCACGGTTACCCTAAATTGCTCCAGGCAAATGCTGGGATGGCTCCTTAACGAAGGCCATGGCCAGCTTCTCTCACAGTTTCTGTCATTGTACCAAGTTGTGTGTCACCATCTCTAATGACCTCGCTGTCGACGAGATGTAAAGCCCACTTATCTTATCCACTTGGGTAACCCATGTGTGACCAGTGGAACTGAAGCATCATGACAAAACCCACCGGCCAGTTGCAGTTTGAGTGAACCACTGCTTTAGTTACCCATCTATGTAAAAGGTAGAAACTTTACAAAGAGCTTCAATGTTTTTCAGGGTTTTAAGATAGTGGGAACCAAAGGAAAGTACAGTACATATTTTATATAGAGCGTCCCAACCTTAAATTGCAGTACAGAGCTTATGGCATGCACGGTTGCCAGATCGCAGCCACGTTATGCAGTTCGGTAGGTGCACTTCTTCAGAATTTTGAGCTTTAAATTATTATATTCTTTATTATTCTAGCTGATATAGCAATTTGTACAGCAATCATGCTTCGAAATTTGTAATGACATTTTTTATTACCGTACTTTGACCTTGTGGGTTAACTTTGACCACTCAAAATTTTGGTTTGTATGTCGTTTAGTGACGAAAGTTGCAAACATTAACTATAAGGATCAAAGAAATTTTTAGAATACTCGGCACAGATTATCTGTTTATATACTAGAAAACCCAAAAACAAATATTTTGAGTGATCAAAGTCACCTCGTAAAAGGTCAAAGTAACCCCGGTTTATGGTACTTTAAATTAAGAAACAATATGCAAACTCATCTGATATAAATTTACTACATGAATTGTAATGGGCACTTCACTACGAAATAATTATTATCACATATTTTAATCATTATAGCTACCGCTTATAAACCGAAAGATTTCTTCCATTTTGGTAGCATTTATCTGAAGACAAAAACGTGGTTGGAGTAGTTGTTGATTATAAAATTGGTCATTCAAAACCAGGGCTGTGGAGTCAGTAACCAGAGCTATTGACTCAGACTGACTGACTGACTCGACTCCAACTCCGACTCAACCAGTCCAAGACCAAGACTCATTAACATTGTCACTAGCAGATTGTATAATGTGTATCATCAAAACACATTTCATCACGGAGTGAATAGAAACATGTAAATTTACTTAATAACCTCTTGAACTTTTTGCATACTAACTACCTTCCAGATTCTCAGAAATTAATATTTGAACAATGCTCTAATAAATACTGTGATTTCTCAAAGAATTTTATAGGGTTTTAATTAAGTTAACATTTACCTAAGCTTGTTTAAGTATGCACTTCTTAAATTTGAGTACTAAGATTTAAACATAAAACATACATTTTTTTGTGCCAAATGGTTGTCTTCTAACCACAGTCACCCTGCTCTCGAGCAGGATAAGTGAGGAGTTGATCGAGATGCCTTTAGGTGACATTTCAAACACTGGTAAACTTCCCTGGGGTAAAATTTCGAACACCAAAAACTTAAAATTATGACTGATCTATTCTAACCGCGTGAATTTTCATAAGCGCCTATTGTCAAAAGTCTTACCATAAATTGTCACATTTACACAACCACACTACACTGAACTCATTACCCTTAAGTACACTTAGGGCTTGTCATGCTTGAGCCTGCTTAAAACTAAAATTAAAGAGTTAAACTGCTGAAACATAAATAAAGAACATGACATTATTTACATCATGTACCGTAACAAGCAAATGAAACATGTAAAACCTTCAACCCTGAAAGAAAAAAACAATCATTGCATGACCTGACATAACTCAGTGTGGGGATCAGTTACTTTGAATCTTTGTGCACGCGTTAGTGAAATGGCAGAGCCGTGTGTCTGTAGCTGCTCAACAGAGCACTAAAATGGGACCGGCTCACTTTTTTACACACTTTCTCTTCACTCCAGTCATCCATCATTCACTGCACTTCTGCTGTATGCACTACTTTGCTGTGAATCAGGTGTATGAGGTACAATTTGGACTCTTGTGTTTCGAGGGGTTCAGGAGGCACAATGACAAATAGTAAGAAAAAACTACAGTACTGTAAAGAAAGTCTTCTGTTTTGTCGATGCTCGTTTTGAATAAATGTGAAGTGAATTGTGTAATGTGAAGTTATATTGGTACAAAAATGATGCAAGGACATGATGTAACTCACAAAATTAGAATTGTTTTGCCAATTAGGTTAACTTTTTTATCGTAACCCAGAAATTGATAAGTGTGAGAAGAAATGGCTATGTGAAAGGAAATACAGTAAAACCTTGTTAAGATGTTTGTAATGGGACAGATAAAAAGTATGCTTACTATTCAAAAAACTTCTTAAAAGGGTTAAATTACACGTGCACTTATAGACAAGGTGTAAAATTAAGCAAGAAACTTCTTAGTCGGGAAACTTCTTAGAGGACTTAACTATGTGGTAACTGGAAGTGTGCAGGTTGGTTTAAAATTTTTCAGTGAAGATTTTAATTTTATTCCATATTAATTTTTCAATGTGAAACCATACTGAAAACCAAAGCTGTTTCACTAACTGAATATGTTTTGTTTCATTGTTTGTGTGGTTGCGTTATCAGTACTATTGCCTGCTTTAAAATCACTTGAAGGCTTCCCATGTGTATTTAATGTAACCATGTGTTGTAAGTGTCTGTGTGTTTTATTTAATTAGTCGTGACTGTTGGTTGTCAATGTCTTCAGTGTGCGCGGATGATTGTCAAATGAATTGTGATTCACTGTTTCTGCTACTGTTGTAGGCCTACTGTTCTAAATGCTATCGACAGGGCATCCAGATTGTATTTTGAGGTATGCTTTTTACATCGCTTTATATGATTTTTATGAAAGTTTGTTTAATGTAGTTGAGAAGCAAGTTATTGGTGCAAGTTGTGCAATGAGTATTTTGAGAGAAATCTATAAGTCGCGCAGTCATGTTGAATGGTGCTCACTGCCTTCTATAATGCAGGTAACAATTCCTATCTTTGAAGACAGTAACAGTCATGATAGCTAGTTAATATGTTGTGTCCTGTGAAAATTAAATTATTTATTCTCCAAGTATAAAGTGCAGTTTGTAAGCTATGTACTGTATGCATGGTTTGTGATGTCTGTTAGTCTTCATTTTTGTTAGTAGAACTATTGCATTCCACTGTTGACGTGATGTACGTACATACTGCTTTGGTTTGATTTTTTTTAGTAAAGCCTTGGAATATAATACATTTGTGTGGTTATTACGTAGTCTGTATGTAAAAATTATGTAGTAGCACCTGATGTTGCCCTGCTTGCTCCAGCAGTCCTTGTTTTCAGATATTTTCACAATTAAAAAATTGAAATTGTAGGGTCTAAAAATAGAACTTGTCAGCAAAAATGAGATTGAGATGATAGTAATTCAGGCTGTACCTTATTTTGAATTAATATGTAAATTCAATCCAAGATTATTACTGGTTTTCATCTTACCTAAATCACCATAACTTTTTACCATTCTTACGCCTTATTACAGGCACACAAAATTTGCTGTTTGTTTTTTCTTCAGCCATGCAATATCTAATTTCTGCCCCTTGGTCATTTAGATTTAAATTTCTGTGTTTATTACCCACCTTTATTTTTTTATCTGTTTGGTTTTGTGTTTGTAAGTTCCAATTTATGGACGATTAGCTCCTACATCAAAACCTTTTTGTGGGAAACAAAGCTTGTTGCCATAGGGATTAATCTAGTTGTACTGAATTTACTATTTTGGAGTATGCAGTACTAAAAGGCATACATGTGTGATAATGTTTGTAATAAGTCACAGAAACTTTCTGTAAAGAAAGTTGGGAACACTGATTTCTTTGTATTTTGATGACGCGATGGTGTACAGTGGTAGAGCGGATGTACCGTACGTATGTAATTTTACGTTAACCTCCATGGCCACTGCAGCTTAGTTGAAATAAATGTTTATCCAACAAGTATTTTAAAACACAAGTGTATACGGGTTAGAACTGTAGCAGTTTGACAGTTTTTACTAATAAATGTATGTAATATTTTCAAGTGTTTCTTATAATGTGTGGTCTCTCTGTATTGCATTTCTTCTACAGTTGTTTATTGCTATATATCACGTATGTTACCTACTCAGCTAATTCTTGTACTGGTTACATGCATGATTTTTAATTGGAATATAATAGTGAAATGGAAGATCGTTATTTATCAATAAAACCCCAAGTAATTTGCTTGTGTGCTGAAATTGTCTACGTTAGAGGTCGAGGTCTTTAGCACTGGTGAGGGGTAATGTGAGAGGAATATGATGCAGTGCCGGAATGATAAGGGCGAGGGAAACGGGAGATCCCTGAGAAAACCAACCAGTCAGCAGCATCGTCTGGCATGACTCCCACATGTGAAAAACAGGGGCCCAATCCAGCCGGGAATCAAACCCGGGTCACCTTAGTGAGAAGCGAACGGTCTGATCACTTGGCCACCGCTGTCCCTTTGTTTACATTAGACGCATGTGAACAGATATGATTTGTAGCTGTCCATACATAATGTATAGGTGTTTATGAAAACCATACTCCCATCTACTCGATAGAGTAGACATTATTCTAAAATTGGGCAAGAAAATCATGCGATAAAAGTCTACCAGTCCTCAAGATTAATAAATATTCAACTCTCATTCGTCGCCAGATCCACTCAGGTCTGCCCTGCTCTGGAGCAGGGTAGACAGCCAATAGCAAACGATAAAGAGGAAAACGCGTGTAAAAAGCAAGCAAATACAGGCTTCTGCATGTGTACATACACGAACGTACATTGTAAGGTATTTTCAGTGCATGTTCATGAAAAATATAATGTCGGAATGTAGTATTTTTGTTGGACGAGAAGTCTGGGGAAGTATGTCAAGTAAAAATGTCACCAGAGAACGTAATTTAGGTATGGAATTAATGACATAATAATTACTAGGCCTTTAAAACAAATACATTTTTAACATTTTAAATTTTGTTGCATATACAGTGAAAGTGTGTTGTAAAGAGAGTGGTTTATCTGCCTTATAACAACTTTACAGTGCACCATCCGTCCATAATACATATATGTAAAATTATTTGGATATACTATTAACAATCTATTAAAAAACAGTTTTTATTGCCATTTAGAGTTATGAGATTCTACTGTAGTAATCTCTCGATTAATGCAAAGAGCATGGTTATATGTTGGATAATTTTTTTTTGCTTTGCAATACAGTATATTGCTGTGTAAATTTTTGGAGAATAACTCAGCATTTTTGTACAGCATACATTGCTAATGTGCAGTTGTAATGCCATATACCTATATTGTACCAGTATATAAGAATATTGTGAACTATTCTAACCTGGTCTAATAACACAGGTCTGCCAGAACGGCAACTGAAACGTACAGCTTCTGCAAATTTTTCCATATTTTTTTTAAAAGGCTGCCAAAATACTACTCTTTAAATTTTGTACGTTCTGGAAAAAAAACGTTCATCTAACGACTGAGTAGATATGGTTATGCGACAAATACTACAGAGTAAGACTCTACTTACTATATATTTTATTGTTAGTGCCTTATTACAGTCAGATTGAAATATATAACTCGCCACCTGATGTGGCTGGCCTAAGCCAACGAAATGTTGCAGAACTGCGCAACAACGTGTGTTAGTCCTTTAAGTTCGTGTTAATATTGAAGTACCAGCCTGTGAGTACAACAAATTCTCTTTTTACTTGTTTACTATTTTGTTTCCCACAACAGACTCCAGCAACTCCACAGATTCGTAAACTACAAAGCTCTGCCTCATTTTAAGTTGTCCATTGTCGTCACCTGTGGTATGTGAATTAATTTATGTAAGCAAGAGCTCCATCTTAAGGCCACCACCATAGCTGTTAACCCTGCTTGGGATGGGTAGAGAATACCTTGAGCTAAGTGAAACAATACCGACTTGGTTGCGTGTTTTATTAAGCATGCAATAGTTCTACATATGTGGACAATATAAAAGTCTTCCTCGTGAGTGGTGGTGGACGTGGACAATGCTTGTACAAAAAACTGTGGAACCCTGGCACATCAAAGTTTAGCTAACATGCTATGTACATTTTCAGTAGGAATTTTTACTTTACCCACTATAGCAGTGGTTTTCAACCTTTTAAAACCTAAGAGTCAAATTGTTTCCTACTGAAAGTGTTGCTGCCAGTAACTTTACGTATCACTATAATCTAATGATAATATTTTATTGACAGTTATTAGCATCTGAAAAATTTGAAGCTGGAAAAGAAATAAAAAAATAAAAAAACATGGTATTTCAATAACATGGAAACAAGGTGCTGAAATGATGATTGTTAAAAATGGTGTATGAACCACAAAATTTAGTAGCTAACTTGGTGGGCTGCAGGACATCCACAGATTACAGAATCTAAGAGTTGTTTATAATTACTATGCAAAACTTAAAATGATGCTACTTTTTTTTTTCAAATTTCTGTACAGCAAAATCATTAAAAAAAATCCTCACATGGACATCTTGGACTACTCTCGTGATATAGCTTTCCTGATACATGAAATTTTGCTTACTACAGTAGAACCTTGCTGTAATGTTTCTCAAGGGACTGAAAAACTGTTTACTTTGTAAATGAGAAAACATTACAAGAGGGTAGTTTCCTATTGCAAAACCCGATTAGGTACTAAATGAAGGTAGCATTATAACCAAGAAAATGTTATTAGTGAGAACATGATAAGATGGAAATGGTTCTACAGTAGTAGTGTTTTCCAAGTAACTCTATAAAACTGGTGCTAGGTTTAGCATAAAAGTATCTTAATTTTACAAAAACCAGACAATTATTCAGTAAATTTTATATCACAAAATTTTTATTTAAAAAAGTTGATTCCAAAAAAAAAATTTCATTTTAAGCGAGCATGTATTTTTAAAACTAGATGCTTGTTCCTCTCTCGCTTAAACTAAAACGAGATTTTCATGTAAAATGTTAATTAAATAGCAAAATATGTTTAAAAAATTTTCATAATGATAACTGATTAAAATGTGATTTAAGAGTGTGCCATGTCTTGCCGCCCGAGGAAGCCAGTTTAACACTGGCAAAATGTCGCGACCGCGCTTCCGCAGAAAAATTCGTGTCGTCTCTTCGTATGCGTGTGCCTACGTATTTACAAGTACTTGTACTTCTGTCTGTTACATTACTTCGATTTAAAAGTTTGTAAGACTACAACTGTAAAATAATAAATACCAGTGGTAGTGCGGCCAATGTAGCTTGTATACACTAATAAGATTTCTAAATTTGCTAACCCGGTATAACTGTTGCATCTCACATTTTGATTTTCATCACTCTGCATATGTGGATTTTCCCGACCGTTAAAAATTTTTTGCATGAAGAACATATGTAGTGTTACATTTACATGAAAAAAAAAATTGATTTCACGAGTCCAACTATGCATAATCTAACCATACAAATGCAAAACAAAAGTACAGAACACTGTAATGCGCTATTAGAATAACCATTCCACCACCTCTCTAGGTGTCAAGCTTGATTCCAAGAGCTAAGGACAGATTCAGACATATAATTCCGCTATTGAGGGTTCAAATATTGACTAAGTATTCCGATAGTGAAATGGTGTCGTTCTATCGGAATCATTCACACGCTCAAGAACTGGGTTACAGGCCATGATGCTCACTGGTCGTGAGGAAGGATCTAGGTGCACTTGATGGACAACACAGCATCATTCACTCTACCACACATGTTCAACTCAAGTTACTTCAATTGTCTGAGTTTTCAATGAATTAAAAAAATTTTTTTTTCTCGACAGTTAGTTTAAGACTACATATATGTAACAACTGAGAAATTAGTATACAAATAAACACAGTGCATGCGAGAAAGAAAAAAAAATACAAATAAATAAATATACTGTACATATATACAAATATATATACGCACACACACACACACACACGTGCACACACACACTCACACACAGACACACACAGACGCAGATGCACGCACACAGACACACACACATATTACTTAAATATTTTGTATGCATATGGCCTACATCCGTTAACAAATTTTGCCACAAGGGAAACAAACACTAGTTCAACCTGCATTGATCATTTTACAATAAGTAAAAATGTAGATAAGGCTGATCTTAGTAAAGTAATAAATGGGTTGTCGGATCACCATGTGCACAATTATTAAGTACACATTGCAGCAAAATAATATGCGAAACTACACAAATGTACAAGAGGGACTTCAAAAATTTAAATATGTTTTACGAGGACAAACAGCACGAAAACTGGGCCCCAGTGTTTTCTGCTGAATCTGTCAATGATAAATTCAGATCTTTATGAATATATTTTCATTAAAATTCAACATGCATTTTCCAAAAAAATTACATATTATTAATCACGGTAAAAGTAAACAAAATTGGATTACCAATGGGATTAGGGTATCAAGTAACAAATTAAAAATATTATATGAAATCAGTAAGCTAAACAACTCACCCATTTTCATAAATTACTACAGAAATTACAAAAAAGTATACAGAAGAGTTCTAAAACAAGCCAAGAAACTTTCTAATGACTTGTTTATTCAAAACTCACAAAACAAATCAAAAACTGTCTGGAACAAAATAAAAACTGAATCAGGCTCAAAAAAACCCTCCCACCAAAACTTGCAACTAATTCATCAAAATGGTACAGTCAATTCTGCTATTGACACAGCTAATTATGTAAATGAATATTTCTGCAATATTGCTAGACAGATATGTGCACAAATTGCTCAGCATAACATATACCAAAGGAAATCTAACATTGCTACAGCATCTCTCTATCTGTATCCTGTTAGCTTAATAGAAATGAAAAATTGTATAAAAAAGTTGAAAAGCAAAAATTCAACAGGAC
>PNEQ01057142.1:0-14653 GCA_003012365.1 Medauroidea extradentata
TTCGACTAAACGACCAATGGCCGGTGATACTACGAATGTCTTGTAATTTTTGTGATAATTAGTTTGTTCATTTGTCGTGTCGTTAATGAGTTACCTCTTGGTAATTTTTGCCACGTGGGTGGGCGTGATCCGATATGCGGATGTTGTGTTCCCGTTCCTACCTGGCTGATGATCTATGCACACGTCGTCGGGTGCACAGTTGACGTAAGGTGCGCGGGAGCACTGTTGACGGTGATGGTGGCGCTGAAGGGACAAACGGGCTAGAGTGGTTGGCGTCAGTTCCAAGAATTTTAATGTCCATGCCCATTTTTAGTTATCCTACCCTGTATATTTCTGCACCCCTGCTTCAAGATCTTTAATGTCCCTATCCAACATTTTTAGTGGTCCTACCCTACAACTTTCTGTTCTCCTACTCTACATATACATATATCTGTATCTCTGCGCCAAGCTTTTAATGACCTTGCCCCATATTTTAGTGGTCCTACCCTACATATTTCTGTACCTCTGCTCCATTATTTTTAATGTCTCTGCCCCATATTTTTGTGTTCCTATCCTACAATTTTCTGTTCCCCTTCCTTATATACTTGTATATCCCTGATCCAAGGTATTATAAGTCCCTGCCTAACATGTATAGTGTTCCTATCCTACAATGTTGTGTGTCCCTACCCTGCAAATTTCTGTACCTCTGCCTCCTAAATTGAAGTCGTAGCTATAAAATACTCTTTGAGGAAAGTGTTAAACAACTTGAGCTAGGCCTACCACAAAATTGTTAAAATTATGAATTCTTGTATCCTATATGCCTTTCTGCACTCTTGTACTGATGACTTGTTTGTACTTAGTAGGCCTATTCTGCAACATATTGTGGGGTACCGGTAACTTAAAACTTGACTTGTTAAAGAACTGTGATATTTATATACACAATTATAATAAGCTGAGTTGTGTTTTTAGGATTGAATGTAATATTATATTTCCTTAAATTCAAAATATGATACATGAATATTTACTGTTTTGAACATGGAGTTAAGAAGTTCTTACCTCCATGGTTTTGAATGTCCTTTGTTTTGTTTGGGATAGTAAATAAAGCAATAAATGACTGCTGCATTCTGACAAGTTTGAAGATGTCGAAATATTTTCCAGGGAAAAATTCGGCAATACAATACAGAATATTTATGTCATAATATGTGTTTATTAATAAAAAAATTATAATAATGTATTTTGTGTCAACGGTGTGCAGTTGCATATGTACGTGTACTTAAGTATTGACTACTTGGTAGTGTACAAACAGAAATTGTTACATGTGAAAGGTTATGGGGCAGTGTCAGTAAAGACATGGCCGGTTGAGGATGCGCATGATAGAGAATGTAGCAGGACAAATTCACCATATTTATTAGGAACAGGAATCGGAGAGAGGGTGGAATACTGGTGTGCCTGAGAGAGTCTGGAAAGACTTGGTGGAAAGGATTAGTAACAAGGTTGAGGTTATGGAAGTTAAAGAAAGCGGAAGTGGAAGGAGGATCACACTGGTAGCAGTATCCCATACCAAGGTAAATAAAGTATATCAGGTAGGCCACTCCGGTCCTCTGTTCTGTCATTGGCTGCCCGCGTGTGAAGTACCTAGGAAGAGACCGAGACGTCCGCCGCAAGTAAAAAGCTCGCGCGCCGAAAGTACTTTAATACTTAACACGTCTGAAATCGAAAACTATTCAATCTATTGACTTCAAATTTTTACAGAACATCTATGAACTATCCTGACAACGATGCCGTATGTTAAATTTGTTGTGCCCATTAGTTAATTTTTTAAAAAATTTTCACCAGTGTCCTGTTTGCTACCGAGGGAAAGAAAATGCAGGGCAAAATATAGTAAACGTGAAACTTTTTTGTTTTTGGAGATAGATGGGGGGTATCAGTGGACGAAATAAAGAGGAAACTCTATGTTAAATTTTGATACCCTTTTTCAAGGATTTTGTGAGTGGGTTTTCGTTTTGTGCCAGGTAGAAGTCGGAGAATATTTCACCTATGCGCGGGATACATGAGCGAGCCGACCACAACATACTTCTCTCACGGTTTATCTGCACAGAATGTATTATGTTAATTTTACTAGTATATTATGTATTTGTTATTATGTACACAAAATGTATTATTTAATGCAAATATCCCCCGAAAGAAACCATTGGCTCAAATACTTGCATAAAAAAATTATAGTTTTCAACAAAACAATTACACTGATTTAAGGGCTTGTTCCAGAGTTTTTTCAGACTGGTGCCAATAACTCAAATATTTTTTAACCAAAAGTTTTGAAAAAATTTGAGTCAATTTGCAATTACACGGTGCACAATACTGTAGATGCGTTTTTTTAAATAATGTACCATTCGCCAGCAAAAAATAATTTCCTTCATTTTTGCTTATTTTCACGATGAAAAACGTGGTACTTTGGGTAATGAAATCTGAATAATCGTTCAGTATAATTCTACAAAAATATTCAGCTGCAAATTATAACATATAAGTGTCAAAACTGTGCAGCGAAATTTTGATATGAGTATTAGGTAGCAATAAAAAATATTTTCGAAATCATTGCAAAACTCTGTAACGCCTTAAATGTGTACACTAGTGATGTTTTTTTCAAAATTTGTCTGTAATTTACTTTACTTTTCTAAATCCTTGCACTATGGTACAATATTTCTAGAAATGTCGCAAAGAATAGTATGAATATCATGAAAAACATTATGTTAAAGTCACAGTTAAAAATTTAAAGAATACACTTACAACAGTGTTTGTAACTACTGATACGAACACATGACAACTAAGCTATCAATCCAATGCAGAAAACGCACAATTTTTAAGAACTTTTAGATTGTTTGCCAATATCATTGTTGCAAAAAATGTGTTATTTACTGTGTTATGACATGCATGAATAGCCCTTTGTGTTAATAGTTTTGCTGGCATAATTTCATATCAACATATACAGTATTGACCCATATATCAAACCACTGCAAAATGTTCAAGAAAATAATGTATATAAAAAAAGAAAATGTAAATAATATTATCAACACTCTTGACAATAAATTCAGTAACATGTTTATATAATACGTTATTTTTGCTAGTAAAATGTGTCATCCATATTGTTGAAATAGAATGGTATGAAAATGTTATTGATAGTATTTGAGGTAGTCGTAAGAGTTCACTTCTCAAAACTCGTTGGTAATCATCTTGGCGGAAATTTACAGAACAAACTCTGGAATTATCTTGATTAAATGTGTCTCTTCGCTAACAGCACGATGCATACAGTCGCCTCAAATCCTATTTTTTTCTAATGTGTTGGATAAAACGTCTGTAGTCATTGACCCCCAATTAGTACATTATGCCATAGCACAGTTAACTTATAGTTCAACATTTTGCTGATATTTATTACATCTAATCTTGTAATGAGTATGGACGCAAGACTGCGATCCGTAAGTTCATTGCATTCAGCACTACAGCCATCTCAACACTACATGGCTGGAACCTTCCCTGTTACATCGGCAGCAGCGCGCAAAACGAGACGGGAATATACAAAGAGTGTTGATAACATTATTTTTCGATCATTTTTGTAATGATAGAGAATAATGTTGATAATAATATTAATATTATTGTCAAACAGGGACATTTGAATAGGACATAACATAGTAATGAACACATTTTTTTTGCATTATTTCTATTCTGCTATTTTATATTTTTAACTGTGCTTGAAACATATCTTTCATAATATGAGTAGCAAATTTGTTGGAACATTGTTAGAAATATTGTAACGTAGTGTACGATTTGTTGGTATCTGTGCTATCAACATTTTGCCATTAACATTGTTGCGTATTTTTGTATATAAATAGGATTTAGAAAAGTAAAATAAAAAAACAGACAGTTTTTGAAGAAAAAAATAAGCACTGGTGAATACATTTAAATCACTGTAATTGTTTGGTCGGAACTGTATTTTTATGTAAGTATTTGGGCCAATGGCTTCTTTGAAAAGGGGGGGGGTATTTGAATTGAAATACCTTTTGCGTATATAATAAATACATAATATATGATTAAAATAAACATAATAAATGCTTTGCAGATGAACCGAGGGAGAAGTATGTTGTGGTCGGTTCGCCTATATATTTCGCGTACAGGTGAAATATTCTCCAACTTCTACCTGGCACAAAATGAAAACCCATTCACGTAATTCTTTAAAAAAAGGTATCAAAATGTAATATAGAGTTTTCTCTTTAATTCGTTCGCTGGTACCCCCCATCTATCTCGAAAAACAAAAAAGTTCCACGATTACTATATTTTGCCCTGCATTTTCTTCTCCTCGGTAGCGAACATGACACTATTGAATATTATTTTAAATATTAACTAATGGACATACAGAAATGTAACATACCGTATCATTGGCAGGTTAGTTCATAGATATACTATAATAATTTCGAAGTCAATAGACTGAACAGTTTTCTATTTCTGATGGGTTTAGTGTAACAGAGCTTGTACGCAACACACTGTGGCGCGTCTCCTCCGTGTGACGTCAGCAGTACGGAGTGGAATGAGTTGAGGAAAGCGCGGGAGACGGGAATACACCCCCCTGATCCCATACAGCACACTAGGTCACAGAAACGTCGCAACGACGTCGCAATGTCGCATTTCGGTTACATTCCACAGAAGTCATACTGTAACGTCCCAGTAACGTTGCCATGCTACCAAGTTCTGACCCTGGCCTTTGTGACGGACATGCGATGTCGCAGAGAAACCTTTGTGATACTTTTTAGTCATATGAGAGTTTATACAATGTTATTATTATTTCTTTCTTTCAACTGTTCTCATAATTATTCGTAAAATTTATTCTTTATAATTACTGTAACTGAACAAATTTCTAAAGTCTCAAAAATATTTAAATTGTATGAATGATTGTTAAGTAAAATAGTACTTTAGTACTACTCATGGTGGTGGTTGTCTTTGTTCGCGAACATGGGGAAACAAGTTAAGGCATTTGAAATTGTGTAGTGTTGTGAAAGCCTATGAATTCAGTCGGTTTATAGGATTTGTGTAACTGTAGTACGTATTTATTTAAAATATAAAATCTTCATGACATGAATTAACTTGTCTATTGTTTTATATATTTGTGAAGTACATATATTCATAGGTTATAATTTCAGTTAGGCACATTAATTTAATTTTCTTTCTTGCATTCCAGCCCGTAGATGAAGAGAATTTTGTGGACTATATCAAAATATGTTCAAAATTAATGATAACAAAGATGTGCACCTGTGAATCACTTTGATGTTATGTCTCAGTCTACATTCGTGTCACGTTCAAAGGTATATTAAACATATCACATTGCGGTACAACATAATTATTTCCCTCAGTGATTACTTACACAAAGTGTCTGTTACAATTAGGTATTTTTAAAGTAAAATGTTAATGCCAAGCTCTTTGAAGTGAATTCCCTTACAGCATGGTAACGTCCCATTAACGTCGCAGCAACGTCGCACACCAAAAAGTGTGACATCCCAGAAACGTCGCAGTGACATCCCAGCAACGTCGCAGCGAGGTTGCAGTGCGACGTCGCAGCAAAGTTGCTTTGTGACGTCGCAGGGAGGTTGCCATGCGACGTCACAAAAAGCGGACAAATACATGTCCCTGCAACGTTGCTGGGACGTCATTGTGATGGTTTGCAACATTTCTGGGACGTTACACTTTTTGGTGTGCGATGTTGCTGCAGCGTTTATACGACATTATCGTGCTCTATGGGATATAGGCCACCACGACAGGGGGAACAGGCACTTGAGGTGGCCAGGGAGAGAGTTGATATGTTGAAGGATAGACAGTGGGTTGATGTATCAGGGGATCTAAGTAGGCCTGAGGTGCAGTGGACTGAGGGTTTGGAAGGGGTGGGTGCTAGGATGCAGAAAATGGCATCACAGTTAGCTAACAGAGGGTTAGTACAGGCAGTGGAAACTCCTACGAGGTGGAATGACGAGTGTTGGGTCTTTGCTTGATGTGATCTTGGTTAGGCCTGGGATTGCTATAGTTAGTACAGTAGTGTTAGATGGAATCAGTGACCATGACATTCCTGTTGTGGAAATAGGACTGGGGAGGAACAAGGTAGAGCAAACCAAAGAGAATGTGGTTTGGCAATATGGGTGTGGAAACAGGTTGGGAGCTGAACATTTTCTGAGGAATAGGTTTGAGAAGTGGATTATGGAGGAAAGTGTAGAGGACTTATGGAGAGGCTTTAGGAGAATAGTAAAAAATCTGTGAGCGGAAAATAAAATACAGTATTAAAGGAGTTGAAGAACAATAAGGCAGCTGGACCAGATGGTATTGGGAATGGAACAATTAAGTTTGGTGGGGTAGAGCTGGCTAGATATCTGGTGGAGCGGTTTGGGAGATCATTAGACGAGGTAAAGTGCAGGAATGTATAGAGACATCAGTTGTTCCGATATACAAACAAGGGGAGGATAAAGGGAGGCCTGGCAGTTACAAGCCTGTGAGTCTCACATCGAGTACAGGGAAGATAATGGTGCAATACATGGTGAACATTATAAATGACAAGAATTGGCTTCAAGAGTACCAACATGGTTTTAGAAAGGTTATTTATATGAGACTGAGTTGGCAGGTTTGTTAGAGGATATAGTGCAGGCGGTCGATGAGAGGAAGCAGGTAGATGCCTGCTTCATAGATTTTTAAAAGGTATCTGACAAGATGTCTCATGGGAAGTTGATGGACAAGTTAGACCAGCTGCTAGAGGACACATTTTGGTGAAATGGATTGGGGACATAGGCCGAGAGTGAAAGTGGGGAAGGCAATGTCCGAGGCGGGAGACGTTATATCGGAAGTGCTGCAGGGATGTGTATTGGGTCTTCTGTTATTCACCATAATGGTAAATGACAAGACAGTCAGGGTTACAGGAAAAATAAAATTGTTTGCGGATGATTGCATACTGCACACAGAGGTAGGCAGTGGAAACAACTTGCAGGCAGATATTGATACGTAGACTGTGGTCTTGTATGGAGGAGAACAGAATGTCAATTAATGTGCGCAAGGCTTAAGTTGGTGAGGTTTACTAAGAAGAGAGTGGTGAGTGAAGAGGTATGCAGATGGAATGGGCAGGAAATAAAGGAAGCCACATAATATAGGTACCTTAAGGGTTGTGTTACAGGCCGATCTGAGGTGGACAGAACAGGTGGAGGGAGTGGTTGAAAAGGGAATAAGGGTTTCGGGCCTACTGGCAAGGATTTTGAAAGAAGTTAGTGGCGAAGTGAAGGCATATTACACAATGGTTCCGCCAATGTTGGAATACACAAGCGCAGAGTGGGATCCATATGTGGGGTGGAGGTACGAGAACTAGAGAAGGGCAGCGAGATGGGTAATGAATAAATGGAAAAGGCTGGGATGTGATGGTGAGGAGGAAAGGAACTTTAGACCTACAGTAATGATGAAGGAAATTGGATGGAAACCGCTGAAGGACAGGAAGAGAATAGAAGTTTGGTCAGGGTGTACAAGGTGATAAATGGTAAAGGTAGGGGCGGGGAAGGGGGGAGTTGCTCTGCTGGCTAACTAAGGGATCATTCAAGGGGAGAAGAACCAACAGTGAAAATATTCAGAGAGTGTGGAGGAGAACAGTGAGGGGTAGACATTCTCTATGCTTGTTAGGCCGGTAAGGAATGTTCTGCAGGATGAATTGGTGACAGTGAGAGGAGTTAGGTGGTTTAGGAAGGGGCTGGATGGTTTGTATTGTAAGGATGGAGAAGAGTCCGCTCGCCACCATGCGGTAGCCCAGTTGCGATGATAAACTTATTCTTATTATCTAAGGACTATGGGAAAAGTTCAGGTTTGTTTAGCTGATGGATCATTAAAACCTTGTAAAACTACTCATCTTGTGAAAGTTGGTCACAATCGTCAAAGTTTTGTTACATCGGGTACACTAGTATATTGGCATGGTAGTGATTGAGGTGAAATAGTGTTGTATGCATACTAGAGTGATGTGTGGTGTTGATTATAATTTAGTGTTTGTTTAACATTGTGTAAGTGGATGAAAAAAATGTGCAATGTCCAATATTGGAATAAGGTTTGTGGAATAGAATGGATAATGGTGGTGTAAGGTAGGTTAAGGTCAAATTATGTTGAGTGCTGTTTTTCCTTAATGAAGTGTTATGTAAGTATTGTCAATGTGAATGTGGTTACGAGTAGTATCAGTCAAGTTGCGATGCTGACATAAATTTACAATGACACATTTACATAAACCACATAAAAAATGTATTCATATTTTCTTGTAGAATAAATCCAAGGGGCTCTGATTTACTGCCTAATCCTTCTGTTAGCAGACAGGCACTGTAAATAAATTTTCTAATTTTAAAATAATTTATTGGCATTGTGTGATGAAATAAATCTGAATAGTTTTAATTTTCAATAGCATTGCACTTGGGACTTTATTATTTGAAACTGGTTTGATAGCATAAGAATGAGTGGGTGGGTTAATTTAATAATTGGATACCAGTAAATTGGTATAATGTAACACGTTTGCTGTTTCTTTCTTTGTGATATCAAAAATGGTTAAATTATAGTACTAGATAAGTTTTCAGGTGAAGTACATTAGAAAATGTATCATATTAAACTTATATTGAATAGTAAAGTTAAATCTATCCTCGCTCTTTTACTGTGATACAAGAAATAATATTGTAAAAAAAAGAGTGGATGAGTTTTATTGTAATTTAATTTAATAGTTACTGGACATGCAGACACACAAAGGAAACTAAAACTTGAGAATGTGAAAAATAGTAAAAAAATGTTCAATAAACAAGTAAAAATTCCGACAAAGAGTTACCATGCCTCTCCAACAGTCATATTCATACTACATAATTTTATTATGCTAGAAAAATGTTATAAAAATACTTTAAAATATTACCAAGCCTCTACAGCTGTAACATGACAATGCAAAGTTACACTATGCTGGAATTTTTTTAATGTAAAAAAGGATGATCGTGCCTCTACACAAGTAACGTGCATAGTCTACAACAAAAAATTTTCTACTTAAAATTTACTGTGCTAGAATATTTGCAAGGTTAATATTAGGCCTCTATAAAGGGAAAAATAACATTTAAAAAATTATAGAAAAATGTTAATATATGTAACTTGCACCATGTTTGAACTATTCCCGAATATGAGCTGACAGCCGAGTAGTCAAGGGCATATATAACCACTTATTATTTAAGTTATCTTAGTGAGATGACATGTGCCGCGGACACCCGTTCTTCCGCCTCCAATGTCTGGGCTACTGAAGCCGGGACCTGGGCATGTGACCACCCTCCCCACTTACTGAAACCACCTAAACACCAGTCTTTGTTACGCAGCAGGTAAACTCCTGTTCCCGTAAGCTGTGATGATGGACTACCAGCTTCAATCGAGATGTTTCAGACTACCCTTTTCTAAGCAGGGCCTGCTTACAAATTGGTAGTATTTGCAAAATTAGCCACGACACAATAAATACAGCAAGTGACAGCATTGGTTTTGAATCCCAGATGATTTGTGCAAAACTAATGACGGACACATATGCAGTGATTTTACACTAAACATTTTACGTTACCTGCATTACAGAACTCTTTAGATATAATTTCTATGAATATACCAAGTAAATGGCTAGGACGTAGGACACTGTGAAAAGCCAGCAAAGAAAAGCTTTCAATTGTCCTTTTTGTATTTTCTTTATTTTGTAATTTGCTAGTGATTTTGCTTTGAGTGTTTACATTTTAAATATTACGTAATTTATTCCAATGTCTTTTGCAGAAGTTTAATTATTGTAGCTTTCATTTCACGACATATTTTTGAAGTGCCCTATAATTACTTTGGGCGTGCAGTTACGGGCGTAAATATTATTAATTTATTTCTGCCAATTTTCAGTGTAAAATTTGGTTTTAAAAAGCATGTAAAAGTGTTACACCAAGTTTGGCGGAAATGCGCGCCGCCGCATCCCTCGACAAACGCCATGCTTGGTCACCGAGGAAGTAAGTTGTGTATGTTGTGCAGTTTCATCTCCCTGAGGCCACTCAATCTTTTCAACCTAACCATTTAGAATGCAATAGTTTTAAAGTTTCTGGAACCTTTTTCTCTTTTTTTTTGTCCTCAGGAATTAACATGTGCAGGGTTAGTCACATTGTAACATTTCCCACTCATAACGTTCATTGTTGGTTTTGTGCCATTTTTAGCAGCTTACACTTTCGTACCGGGCAAAATATAGATACGGTACGTGGTGATGTGTTCGACGGTATTTCCGTGAATAAACAGGACATTCAGTTCAACGTATTTTGCGAGTTTATATTTTGCAATAATGTATCATTAAGAGTGTTCCACAGTGTGCAACAATCAACCACCTGCGTGCCAGGACGACATGCATCACTGGTTACAGAGTCCAGATCGACTACTTAAGGGCAGGTGGGCCAGGTTCAGAGGCCATCTGGTCGTCGACCCACGCCAAAACAGGTACTGGTAGATACTGGCACATTCCCTGTATTCCTGAATCTACCCCAGCCTATCCACTGCCCGTGTTATAGCATACACCAAAGTAATATTTAAGGTGGATATACGATGAAAACATGTACGCCACGACCGTAACTGTAATGACGTATATGTGTATATTAACGAAGGATTGTAGTTTATGATCCCCGAGGCCGTATGCCTGTGTGTCAATCTCTATTTGAAAATGTCAGTTATCAGCTGTTTTTAGTGTTTGGACTTGTGTGTTGCAAGTGGGTCAATGTACTTTTGTGTCTCTAATTTCGCTGTCTTTTTTTCTGTTCTATGTCAATTTTATTTTCCTGCTGTGGCCATAGTATGTGTGGACGTGTTTGGTTATAGCTATCCTATTGGTTTTCCAAATAGTTTTGGAAGTATTTTAAAAACAAATTATTTCCTGTGGTATTCCTCCTAATATGTCATATGGCAAATAATACAATAAAGGGATCAAATTTTCATACTGCTCAACATTTCCTGAAAATCAAGCAACTCGATGCATGTCTACGACTTCCAAATTCAAAAGGTATTAAAGTGTACAAACAAAGAATTACACAGAACCATTTTAACTATGCCATAACTGCAGTTTCATTTAAATAAAATATCAATATCTGTCGAATTAATATGTTGCTGCAATTCGTCTGCATCTATGCAAGGTAAATGCGTTGTGAAAATAATTAAATAATCAAATAATTCAGAACATAGGTTGACAAAATAATATATTCGAAATCAATAGAAATAGCTCGTAACCAAATAGCACAAATAAGTATAGCCACTGTTTGCATGTAAAATGTAGGCCTAACCTAACTTTAAGGTAATGTTGTACTTCTCAAATCATAAATGCATAAAACCAACATTTTTGTTAACAAACATACCTTATTTCAATTGATATCATATTTCAGGACAATTATTTATGTAGACTATGTTCGTTAAATCTATTTAGCCTAAAATTTCGGCAAAATTCCAAGTAAAAGGTACATATTTAATATGCTAATTATACATTACACTTAATAGGAATACACACAAATACTTTGGTTTTAACTTCACGAAAAAACACAAAAATGTCTGGGAGCAAGCAGAACATATTGCAATTGAAAATATATTTACGTTTTTAAACACATGTGTTTCATGACATAGGGAGCTTTCAGCGGGCAAAGCGCTGCGGTAGCGCTGCAAGTGACAGCTACATGTAGCGCTGCTGACCCCGCTGAACGAATTGCTGCAGCGCTGTGATTATCTTTGGGCGAGGTTTCTGTTTGTTTACAAGTTACCTTATGTTTTTAATACATAACCTTAAAAGTGTGTGGTAGATAAATAACCACTGGAAACATCAACTGATTTCTATGCTTTTTTCTAAGCCAATATGGTTTAAATACTCAATGACAATCCTAGATAATGGTATTTGCAAACTTTATGCGTAAATATTTATCCAGAATTACTAATTTGCTACGTGTGATGTCTTGCGCAGCTGTTAAATGCACGAGGCTCCTGCGTCAGAGATTGGGCATCAGAAGTTCGTAACAATGGAAACAATTTTGTTTAAAACGTTGGCTAAAACTATTGTCTAGGATTGCTATTGTTTAATTTTCGCAAATCGGCTTTAAGAAACCTACAGTTATAGATTAATCTTTTTAGCGTTGAATTATGTACCACTGCCTCTTAAACCTATAAGCAGAAATTTGACGTATCAATTCTTGAACACACTAACAGAAGTTTTTTTTAGTAGAAATAATTTAATTGCTAGACAAATATTCGTGAACACTATAAAAGGGGTTATGTAGTAGAAATTTATACAAATGCTCTTTGAACAGGCTAGCACCACTTACAATTTTGATACCTTCAGTTTATTGTAATCCCATCATTATTAATAGTCTTTAGCGTCTGCAGTAGCCTATATTTACATTTTTCACATGTAAATTATTCTTAGTTCTGGATTTGTGACAGTGAAATAGGGCATTTGTGTAATACATAATTTTCTTTTTGTGTAGGCCTATTTAAAGGATTGTAAACATAAAGAATAGCTACTCATTGTGTCCTGGGCTAGCTATTGATTTTAGATATATCGTTTATTGATAAAAAGTGCTCTATAGATGTTAGAAGTAGTCTTACACAAAAAATGTTCTTACGTTACTTAGGTTAATTTAGGTTAGGTCATTTGACAGTATCTAACTTAACATTATATTAGGTCAGGGGTCATTCCATAACCAAATCAACCCAAAAAGTAGAATTTTGACACCCACCACCTCGAATTTTAATGGAACTTTTTCTATTCATTCCCTTTATTGTTAACAGAAACCCCCTGAAATATTTCAATTGTATCTCTAATAGCTTACATTTTACAGATTTTTGAAAATTGATGATATCTGCATTTTCAATTTCTCTTGAGGGACTCAATGTAAGTCACATGTACTCACATTTTATTTTGTTTCTCCACTATAAATAATAAGATGTCTTTGAAATTATTCACAAATGTCAAGGAGACTATAAGTATTTCAGAAAAAAATACCCCATTTCTTAAGGTATACTACAAATTACAAAAAAAAATATATTATGCATTTGAGTATTGATTTTTTAATGTGGAAAATGGATGTTTAGAAAATCTTGATTTTCAAAATGTGGGCAAGATGGAACCCAAAGTTTGTGATGTTCAAAACGGTTGCAAAGACACATACTTTCTTCACAAAGAATAAAATTGGTGGTTTTTTTTACTCCTTATAAATGTTTTTTAATTTTAAATTGAAAAATATAGTAGTAGATAGCATTTTTGTGCAAATGTGTGACTTAAAAATACTTGTTACTAAAAATTCAATGCAAAAAAGATGTTTAACATTATATCTAACATATTATTAGTTATTACAGTAATTTTCCTCAAAGTTAAGACTTTTAATTTTTTGCAATATTTGTAGTTAAATGAAGAGGGGTTATTGTAGCGTAAAAAAATTTTGCCATAAAGTTTTAAATAAATAAATATAAACATATCTGCTTTGTTTAAAAAAAATGGTGATATACATCAAATTTAGATTTAATTACGTATGTCTATGATTATATGATTACTTTTATTAATTTCGCTATTATGAATAATGGTAAAATGCATTTTCAAATTGTAGTTTCCAGAATTGTAGCTCCATGTGTGTGTTTGTGTGTATGAGTCATGCATGGCTGAAGTTAGGTGATGCAATGCAGATTAGTCATGCAAGCCACTCAAGATGTATGGCTGTGCTCTATGACTCATCATGCAGTGATTCACTTGCGGCTGCTACTGCTTGCGCTGCAGAGTTTGGTTGTCAGTCTACTTCTGGTGCTTCTGTAAGTAAGACTGCATGGGCAATCTTTGATCAAGTAAATATTTAAATTTTGTTGTTTAATATTTCTTGTTGCTGGGTGTTGTTTAACAGAAATGAAATGGAAGTTTCAACATGTAGTGTGGGACAGTTAACTGCTAGTGAATGTCATAAGTTAACTTTTAATCATGTGATAGGAATTGAAACAGTATCGTGTTTAAGTGAAGAAGATATAAAACTTTTACATTTAAGAACTGAAGTTAAGCCTGAAGAATTGAAAACTATATGTTTACATCACCAAAGTGTATATTTGAAGAAATTTGAATCCCTCCAGAAAAACTGTTGCGATCCTTTGATTTACCACAAACGACCAGTAAGAAAAAACCTATGTCCTGTAACATTACAGCAGTGCAACATTTTGTTAGAAAAAGGGATTAAGTTGAAGCCAGGTGAAAAATTGTGTTGTAGATGTAGGCAAATTATTTATAGCATAAATGCAGATCAACGGAGGGATGTTGCAGACAGTTGCATTCAATCTGAAGATGATGATACGTTAACCTTGGAAGAAAAATTTGGCTGAACCACAACCTAGACATGGAAGAAAGCTTCCAACTGAAACAGTAAGCAAGGTTCTAAATTTTTATCAGAGTGATGGGCAGTCTAGAATAATGCCAGGAATGAAGGATGTGATAAGTATTGGAAAAGAGCATCAGAGAAAGCGGCTAATACTGGGTAACCTAAAAGAACTGTATGCAGGCTTCAAGAAAGAGTATCCCAATGTCAAAGTAGGATTCTCAAAGTTTTGTGCTTTAAGACCAAAGTGGTGTGTTCTCGCTGGTTCTAATGGAACCCAT
>PNEQ01057143.1:0-14653 GCA_003012365.1 Medauroidea extradentata
AGTTATTTAATCGTATCAAAATGATATGCCGATGCGGGGCTGAAGATATGCGTAGGCCTACTTCGCGTGTGTTATAAAATTGCGTCTGCATTTAGACAAGCCGAACTCTAATGTAGTCTTAAGACGTCTCACATGCGATATTGTTGGCATTTTATCTACGAGTCGGGTTCACATTAATCGTGAGGAAACACAGAGGGAATGCAGTAAGAACAAATGTATAGAAACTGAGATTGTAGGATACTAACTTGCCGTTAGTTGTATTCATTGCTTGTGTATTTAACGAGTACCTATACATTGTAGATAACATCTTTAGGTTGAAAGTTTTTTACAACACACTTTATTGGCTACATTACTACTTGCCATGAAGCGCAGTGCAATTTCTCAATACGTGTAAAGCAAAAGTCCTATACCTTTGAGTTAAACAAACAGGGAAAGAAAGTATAGCGATTTAGCAGGGAAGGGGGTGAAGGACATTATATTCAGAGCACTGAGCTCAAAACATTGACCGGCCGCCACTGGTTGTGACCATATTCGTATTTACTGTGTCATTGACTTTATCAGAACCTGATTGTGTGTGGTCGGTCTTGTTACAGTGCTTAGCAAAATGGCCATAACCATTACATCTGTAGCATCTGGGACCTTTATTTCTGTTATCTCCTGAAGAATTCTTGCTATTATGGAAAAAATTACCATTATTTGAATAGTGATTCATGGACTTCCATTCATAGCTTGGCCTCGAACCGATGCCACAACTTTACATTGCTGCGCCCCATTTTTCTTGAGCCGTTTTTACAACAGATATATCCTGAAGGAGTTTTGTTTTGAGTCAGCTGTGATTTTAACCCCCGAGCTCTAAATACCCATCATCATAGATTGGTATTGTTCCGGAAGCCCTGCAAATAAAATAATTTCTATCCACTTGTCACTTACAGCTAGCCCTATATTACTTAGTTTATAAGCAGGTATTATTTTGTTCACGAACTCTTTTGACCGTTTCACAATTTTCATGTCATGTAGTTATGAGTATACGCAGCAATTATACACGTCTAGTAAGTCCAGAGTCATCAAATGCTGATATTAATATGTCCCAAGAAAATCACAATAAATTTATGCAAAAAAATGGAGTAAAAAGTACGAAAAAATTGTTTGTGTTTAATGATACAATTTTCAGGAACCGTGGACTGTCTTTAGATCAAGGTACTACTGTAATTTTTCATTTTGTGTATAAAATAACTAAGTGAATCGTCCCAAAAACTTTGAGATTTAATTAAAACTAAACAATGTTTTGTAATAATTATAATAATGTCAATAATATACCTGACATAATCTGAAAGTTCTGGAACCCTTGTAGTTCTTGTTTTTATTATCTGCAACACATAAATAATTACAAAGAGAATACACATACAAAAACATTACATTAGGTGTTTATGAAAAGTAACCTCTTAAAGCTACTGTACTTACTTAGTCATGCTACCAAGTTTAACTTAATTACCAGGGTTTAGCCAGGTTGTTACTGAAAACCTAAAAGAAATTATGCTGAATCATAAAAAATGACAAAAAACAATTAATATATATTTGTTAATTCATGTGTAAAGAAAATATTCAGTTTAAGAAAGAAAGACTATGTTAACAAATATATAACTATAATCAAATGTAATACTTGAGCATCAGCATTGCACTCCTTTTCTTAGAGCTTCATTATCATTTTGGTTACATGTCACATTAATATTCCTTACACCAACTTGCATCCATCATCTGCTAATACCGGTTCACACACCAAGCTTATTACATAGGATGTTCCCTGAGAGAAGGGCAATATTTCAAGACGTGATAGTATTGGTCATTGAGATAAAATAAAACATAATATGAACACAGGGTATGAGATGGTTGTAGCGATATCTTTGTTTTATTGTAAACATTGATAACCTGTTAAATAAATGTCATTGTTTTATTGGCTTTTATGTTTCTTGTTTCAATGACAAGAAGATTACATAGTGAAAAACACACATTTCCATTTGTATTTCAGGTTATGTCTCAATCAAGTAGGTGGTGTACTTATTTGGAAACTTCTTTGCACACAGAGCTTTCTGATTACAACTATGATCTTGAACGTTGCTCATTGCTTATAGTGATTGTGATTGTACAGTATTTCCACCACCTGTTAGAGGAGTACCACTGACACTTCCCTAGAAGGAGAATTTGTGATCGAAAAGTTTAAGTTCACAACTTGAATGTCGTGGTTTATGTGGACGTTTCTAACCAGGGGGTGTCTCTGCCTACGGAAATGTATGGGAGGTAAGTGAAGCTGCCAATTTGGACATCCCATTACAAATCACAATACCAAAAAAGTTTGCAATGATGCCCCTGGTTGAATAAAATTTATAGTTGATCAATTTTGTTCATTACATAAATAATTTACATTACACGTTAAGATGTTTTTATTATTTAAAGGTTCATCAACACAAGTGCCCATAACCTCAAAACGCCTAAGCGCCATGATAGGCTGCCCAAAAAGGCGGCTTCAACTACGCCACAACAAGCAATCTCCCGACTATTCTTACAGCCATGTTTGCAACATAGTTTTTGTGATACAAACAGTGTGAATGCAAGTTTAAGTGCCAAATTCAGAGTCATCCTTCAAAACAGCTGTGAACTCCCATTCACCTGGCAGCCTCTCCATTATTTTTCGTACTTCAAAAATGCCTTTCCAGTGACTGCCACCTGAAAGCCTGTTCACCTCCGCTTTTGGCAGGGATCTGACAACAATGCACAACAATTTTTTGTTTGAACTGCTTATAATGCATGTTGGGAATGCACCCTATCTTTTTTTACCGTCATTTGTCTCGTGTTCCTTTGTAAATACTGTGCTTCATTCTTTGTCCGTGCTGTGCTTGTTTGCTTATTTTTACAGAAGCAGAACTAACAACGGCTTTTGAAAAAACAATACTTCAAATTCTCCATCCCGATACAAATGAAACTAGTCTGCCAAAATTTGGATACATATTTTCCGAACTGGAATTTCACTTTCCACATCATCAAAGAATTAAAATAGCTCTCCAACATGATTTCTAACCCCAAAATCATCTACAATTGCTATAACACAACAATGCACTGTGCCTATACAATACTTAATGAGCAAAACAATTTTTAACCCATGTTTAAGTATATTTCAAAACAATTTTTTACAGAATGTTCAAATTACGGTTCTGCCAAGTGGCAAGAATGTTTTACAGAATTTACAAGCACAAGTGAAAACCTTTTATATGAACAATAATGTATAAAAAACTTAAGCTCTTTTGTATAATTTTAACTGAATAGGCATTTGATTGAGCTTCGTAGCTTATTCACTTTCATCTAGTTCGAACGCTTTATCCAACGGTCAACAAACAACTGAAAGGTGTCTCTGCAGAGCAGTTTTCATTGAAAAGTCAACCAACCACCAAAATATGTCTGCCGAGTAGTTTTCATAGCAAAGCCGTTCAGTGAGTGGATAACCATTGAAAGATGTCTCTGAATGCCACACATCTACACTAATAAAATGTATGTAGACGAGCTGCTTTGATTGTTTATGGTTACTACGACTGTTGTTCTATTGCAGCCGTAGAAGAGTAGCACCATTGCTTTCCTAGACAGAAAATTCCTGATCAAAGAGTTCACGTTCACTGTCCTAAACAGTCAGCTGTTTCCATATACAGGTTTTCATGGAAATATACAGCCTCTTTGATTACATAACCTGCTGAAATACAAAAAGAATTGAGTGTCATGCACTCCGTATTACAACCTTCTTCTCACTGAAACGAGAAACATAACAGCAAATAAAACAATAGCACTCATTTAACAGGTTATCAATTTTACGTTTAAACTTGGATGTCTTGATAACTGTCTCATATCAACCCTATGTTCATAAGAACTTTTTTATCACAATGACCGGTACTATTTCCTCCTACAATATTGCAGTTTCCTCCCGGGACATCATGTAGGCTATACTACCAACCTAAAGTTGCTTCATGAGCAAACCACAATGTCAAGTTTTCTTCGAAAGTGGTTATGTATGCCCAATTTGTGTTTGCACTTGAAAGCTCAGATGCAAAGTTGAAGCAATGAACTGAAGCAAATGTTCATGAGTACAGAAGGTCATGCAAAGTCTAAAAATCTTTGCTTCACTCATAGAATTGTTTTTAATAATACAGTACTTTTAAACTCTGTAATCAAAATATGATAGCTGAATGATTTTTCAATTCAAAAACCTACCAAAATAGGTTTACTTTGCCAAAATTTACTTCCATAATATTTTCACACATTGAAATTGCTGCATCGGTATTTAACAGACAAGACGAACATTCTCTTATATTTCAACTACTTGAAATTACATTAATTAAAACACTAGATAGGCCAGTCTTTTTTCGTACACTAAAAAAATTCATAGATAACACTATAAACACTAGTACACACAACAGAGGATAACAATTGTATTAGTAGTCAACTCCAAATTACTTTTCATCAGAAATACCCTTGAACTGTTGCTTGTGCTTACATCCAACGCCGAATGTTGGATACACCTTCATACAGCTACAGATATTACTTTTTTCATTGTCCTGCACTACAGTAAGTCCTCAATTAACGGACATTTGATTAACGGACATTTGTTATAAAGGACGAATTTTAATTATTTTTTTCATTCTGTTCATTTATCCAACCACTGACTAATTAATTGGAAATATGCTAGCACATTGATTATGGTAGTTCCTTTGCATGTCTAATATAATTTTCTTGTTTAAAAATGTTCTTAATAATTTCATAACTGGATCATTATTTGCATCTGCAACTGAAAATATAGAAAGGAACATTTGGAATTGTGTCACTGGTATATAATAAACAGAACACACTTTTTATATTTTGTTAAAGTACTTCGCAACTCCTTTGCACACAGCGTACGACCACAAGATTGCTTGTGTCTGCAAATATTGTAAGTTACTTAGATATCTGTAAACCTACACATAAAAGTAGGCAATTGTGACTATTTACAGAACAAGTTGAGTACAGGGAAATCAAATAAGTCGTAATTCAGATCACAAGATATGCTACATTTCTATTTTGACTTTCTTGTTGAACTGCATATTTATAATAATCCATGCGGTGAAATATTAGTTTTGTCGGTTAGCTACATGTTTGCTCATACAGCACATGTTCGTAATTTAAAAAATCCATGAAAACATTTCAATGATTTTTGTGCTTATTTTATTCTGCCTTCTACTGTAGCCATTATTACAGGAAATTGAAATTTTGCTGTTTGTCTTCAAGTAGGCGAACTAATCCAGGAAATTCTTATTTTCTGACTGAAAATTGCAAACATAATTTAATTATGTAACTTGTAATTGGCTAGGTATTGAACTGTCTGTCTTTTGCTAAACTTATATTCCTGTCATGGTACAGTTTTTCAAGTAAAAATAATTTTTCTCATGAGAAAGATGTAAGTGAAAATGTTGTCTTCAAGACTTTAAAATTATGTGGAGTCAAAAGATCTTTACAAATCTTTTTAACTAGTGTCTTTAGAAACATCATTAAAAAATAGTGAATCAAATTTTAAACACCCCATTCAATAATTTAGTTTCAAGGCAGCTTCCACTAGCATGTCAGTACAGATTTTAATTACAGGTGACAATACACATTATGTTTTTACAACAGGTGCCAAATAATGCCACATTGCAAAAGCAGAATTTTGTATAATTTCAACAGAAGCATGATTTATTTAATGCATCAAACAAGGATTACATTTATTCTGACTGTCATATGATCATGTTTTTCTAACATTTTGCTACAACTACACTGACTGACAAAGCATCAAGAAATCTACAAGTTGATTATGAAACAGCATTTTCACTGGTTTGCTGAGCATAAATTTTGATAACAGCTTTAAAACTGATATGTAAACAAACATTTTCTCTTGAAAGCCATTTTCGGTGCATCGTTAGATAATGCTTAACAAACATAACAAAAAGTCCAAAACTTCTTTAAGCACAGTGTAAAGGTGTATTAACCTCACCGTAATTAATGTATGCCTACACCAACGAGTGTTAAAATGTTCACACAAATAATTTAATTGACGTTAGTAACATTTTCTCTGCACTGATCTCGTACAAATTTACAGATAAAATATACATCACATATTAAGGAATGTTAGATACAATACACATTCAGAGGAAAATAAATGGTGGAAATATACAAAATGTACATTTCTTGCATTCATTATAAAAACCGAAATTGCCTTTAAAATGTTTAACCTACAGTACTTAACAGTCGCAGCAAAACATCTTATGTTATGTCCTTTAAAGCAATATTTTGTGCCAAACAATGTATAATTTCTGAAGCTAAAAATGCTATTTTGGAGGTGAAATGAAAGCAAAGTTGCTTCATGAAGCAACTTTAAGTAGGTTGTACATATTAAACCTGCTGGTCTCCAGTATGGCCAAACGAGTCAAAGAGTGAGTTAATGTGAAAGACTTTCTAAATACTTTGTCACTTTACAAACAGGCAGACCAAGTTGGCATGCCAAAAAATCTCGAAAGCCCCTACTCATTTTTTTTTTAACACTTTTATTCCTGTAGCATTTTTTTTTATCTCCTCTATGTAGAAAATGTTTTTTGTCTGAAAGTAATAACATGAAAGGTAACAGCCTCTTCTAGTTTTAACACATAAATCCCTATCCTTACTTTAGCCAGGGCTTCAAGGTAGTCAGCCCCCGTAAATAACTGCTCATGGCATTATTACTCAAAGTAAAAAACACTCACCATCAAAACTTCAGAATCTTCATTAATTTTTCCCTTCCATTCATATCTGCAACATAATGTGTTAGACAAAGTTTATCATCGCCAACAAATAGCTTTTCAACTAGGTAACTCAAAGCAAACAAACTATTTTGAATTAAAATTTATATACACTGCGATAACCTTCCCTCATACTACTGTAGGCCTACATGTTTTAAATGTTTAAATTATTACAGCTGAACAAAATAATACTAAACTGTTACAAATTTAAAAAAAGTAAGTTTTTATAATTTTATGGCCAGAAAAGTGTTTTATAACCAGGTTATATCTCATTTATTTATATAATTTAACATTTTAAATTCATAACATCTGTAACTACTTTACTTTGTACATTAACTTTGTATTTTCAGATCAATTTTTTATTTTAAAGTGAAATTAACTTCAGGTACTGAAAATTCCTAATTTGGTAAGAAAAGTAGGTTTTGCGTCTCATCGACAGCAAGGCCATTAGAGATGGTGACACACAACTCGGTACAATGACAGGATCTGGAAGAGGAGTCACCCATTGCCTTTATTAAGGAACCATCCTACCATTCGCCTGGAGCGATTTCGGGAAACCATGGAAAACCAAAATCATGATGGCCGGAGCCAGGGATTGAACCTGTGTCTTACCAAATGTGAGTCCAGTGTGTTACCTGTAAGATATGTACATGTTGTGTTGGCAGCATGTAACAACACTACACATACAGTTTTATTGTGAAGCAATTGTCGTTTTCTACATTGTCGTCGTGCTGTAGCTTGGGATTAAAGACGTTTGTTAAACTACTTTTGTTGTTGTCTTTACAATATTCTACATTACTGTTGTGCCACCTTGCTTGGTCCCAAAGTTAGGATAAACAGAGAAAGACACCCATAAAACCATATACAGGCCAAACTTTCTGAAGCTAATACATTGATTTTAAATATAATCACACAACCTGAGCTTCGATGCACTAATTATCATTCTGTACCAAAACATTTAATTATGTTGCCAATTTCTAGATGAAATGCCTTACCTTAATTATACATAACATTCATTCCTGTTTCTACCTACTTACGCCTTTTAAGATGTGACCTAAAAGCTCAATATTTTCCGATGATGCTATCTTTGAAAATGGTAGATAAAAGAACAACAAAATTTAATAATTAAAGATACAGACTGGCAAAGTGGTCAGGGCATACAAAACTGTTATATATTTACCTCTATGTGTAAGGAACTGACTGAACTGGTGTGTGCATCCTAACAGCAGTTGGTTCGCCTATTGCAACTGTCAGCGACAACCCTGTCGTTATAGAATATAATTACAAACATAAAGGAATGCTGAATGACAGCCTGGTGTTTCAAATATCCTGCACCTGAATTTCCCTGCTAAAATTGATATTGAAAGTATACCCATTTTGGCTGTTTTTATCTTCATGCAGGGGAGGGGTGGGGGAAACTGTTGGAAGGTAGACTATACCAGTCCAAAACAAAAACATTTTAAATGCTATTTGTACACCTATGAGAGATTCAAAATGTTTCACTGTTGACGCCACACCGTCACGTCCACTTATAAATTACGTTAACTCTTGCCCCCGATTTTTAACACTTAACTATCCTAACCTAAAAGTATTAGCTTTCGCCCGCACCTTTACCGATTGCCGTTTATTTTTACGTAATAATAATATTTTAGCATGTAAGATTGTGAAGACGAAGCTTTATATGTATAACAGTATTTACTTACGCCCAAGTGTTTATCCAGTGTTTGTTTTCCATGTATAAGTGCCTTTGTAACATTTATTAACCTTTACTAGTGTTTGTTTACAAAAAACGGCCAAGCGCCTACCAGTAGCGCCAATCCCGTGCACGAACTCTGTAAAAGTGCACTAAGCAGCGATCACTGGAAATACGCATGTAAATATAAATTGTACCTGTTTGTTATTGCTTAAAATGTGTTTTATAATTATTTAATTGTTCTTGTGTATTAATTACAGTGTTTAACTGCAACACGAGCATTGTTTATGTCAGTCGGGATATTTGTGTACTCAGTTGTGCCATGAGAGAGAATTTCCCTTCTGCGAGTGTGGCGCACCTGTAAATGCAGACAGCCTCGTACGGCTTGGCCGCCATTTTGCTAACGGTACTTTCAGCTCTTCTGGCCAGTATATAAGGAGGAGCACAGCGCCCAGCTAGTCGAAACGCCGCAAAGAGCCGGACAACGAGCCGGAGCACAGCGCAGGGATGGACACAGGGTCCACTCAGCCTCCTCAAGGCTCGGGAGCCCAAACTGCCCCCCCCCTGCCTCACTGTAAACCAAACCTAGTCCCATAACAGTGTATCACACTCTGTCGTGCACCTATGAGACAGTAGTGCGCCAGTTTAGGTCCCGCCTGCTTGAACCCACAAAAAACAGGGTAGTCCCACAAGGTTTACAATACCTGGCAGCCTCGCTCTCAGACTACCAAAGAGCGATCGCCATACTGGAAGGACTGAAGGTAGGCTTCAGTGTCCTCACACCCCGCAGTGAGCTGCCCTTGAAGGTCGCCATTAAGCGACTAGAAAAAACTCTGCCTCCCGAGTTCATCAGGGAAGAGTTGGAAGCCCTGGGCTACCAAGCCATCACAGTGGAGCCCAAGTTCTCCATGCTAGACCGCCAACCTCTACACATGTTTGCTGTCGAGATTGTCAACAACAAGTACAATCGCGCAATTTACGACGTACGCTCACTTTGTGACCTACTGATCAACGTAGAGGACTACCAGCGCCCCCCTGGACCCCCTCAATGCACCAACTGTCAGAGATTCGGGCACTCTAGCAAGGTGTGCTGTGCCCCGCCCCGCTGCAGGCTGTGTGCAAAAAAACCACACTACAAAAACCTGCAACATGGAGGATCGCGACGATCACTCTAAACGAACCTGTGCAGGCTGTGGTGGCACCCAAGCGGCAAATTACCGCGGCTGCCAAACCTACAAGTCGGAAAAGTGGCGTTTTCTCCTGCAAGAAGAGTGCAGAAAACGCCAGCAACAAAGCAAGGCAGACTTGCAACCCCCGAGGCAGTTCTCCCACCCTCCCCCTGCAGCTTGGCAACAACCCAACCCTGAAGGATGGATCCCAGTGCAGGGACACAAAGGCCGCACCTTGCAACAAAATTTTGTGCCAGGGTATGTGCCAGTATCCACTGGCAATAAGTACAGCGCCCTCAACATGCAGGGCTTCTCAGAAATTGGATTTTCCCGCCCTCGCAAATCCCCACAGGCCTAGAGGCCAACACCCCCAGCAGCAGAGACATAACGGAAAAATGTCCCAAAACACCCAGAAAAAAAGGCGTGAAAAATACAGCTGGCTCTCACCTCACGAGTGCCCTGCAGCAGACTGCCAAGGCCATGCCCCCACGCAAGTCCCAGGCGGCCCACGATAGGCCTGACCCAGCGGCCAATCAGGAGCGCGCAGTCACACAAGAAACCATAAAAGCTCCCGAAACTGTTGCGGACGTTGCCAGTATGGAAAAGTCCACAAACGAGAGCAGGTTTGTGCTGCCTCCCAGTTTCTCCTTCGACTCCCTGAAGGAGCAAATACGCCAAACCCCTGTCGCTCAAAAAGTCCCATTTGTAGGGGAATTCTGCGCACAATTGTGCACAATCCTAGCCATTTGGTTTGACCCTAATAGCCACATAGAAGACAAGTGCAAAGCCACGCTAGGCTTTGCCCTGTCAGTGAGAAGCATGGGCCAACCCAATGCCTCCCCCAAGGCAGGACTACAGACCTGGGAACAGGCCCCCCTCTATAACAAAAATTTTATTCTGGAATGCAGCAGGCATCCGGAATAAAAAGCGGAACTGATAGATTACCTAACTCGCCACCAGGTACAAATCGCGGCTATTAATGAAACTCATTTATGCCCACAACACCGTTTTTCTGTCCCAGGATACTTATGCTTTAGGAAGGACAGAGAAAATAACACAAGAGGCTGTGTCTTAATTCTTTTTAAAAACACAATTAACTGCTATGCAGCAAAACAGCCTCAATTAACCACACTTGAAGCGGTGGGTATTAGTTTAAAGCTCGGCGGCCAACAATTATCTCTTTATTCAGTTTACAGCCCCCCCCTGGCCGCACACTTACGCGCACATATTTAAATGAACTAACAAACATGTCCTCCATTCTATTGGCTGTCTGCGACCTAAATGCAAAACACTCCACCTGGGGCTCCAGAATGTGGACAGCCAATAGAACTACTTTATTTAATCACCAAAGTGGTCACAATTATTTAATTCATGCGCCTGATGAACCCACTTTCGAGCCTACACAGGCAAATCACCAACCCGATATTCTAGACTTTGCAATAAGTAAAGGCCTTAACATAACCTTTACATTAGAAATAATGCATGAATTGGCCTCGGACCATTACCCTGTCCACTTAAATATTGATCAACTTGAAACAGACGAAAGGCCAATTAGAAAAAATTAAAGATTATAAACACACGAATAGGGAAGCCTTTAAAGAGTACCTGGACAAGGAAATTAATCTGCCAGATCCTGTTAGCACCCCCGGCGAACTAAACTCTGCAATTGACCATGTCACAGAGCTAATTCAATCAGGTATTAGTAGAGCCCGGTAATTTTCGCGAAAAGAATTTTGCAGCACTTTGTTTCAGTGTCTTACGTGCGCACCTGCATCACTGCTTTGTGGTCAGTGATTGGATGCTGTAACACCCAGCGTGTGGAGGTTAAACCCACAAATCACAGACGTGATGTGTGACAGTTATCCGTGTACTGATTGGCACAGTCAAATGAATAACGACTCTGCACAAAAACACTCTGTCAATAGCCATGAAGTTGAACTGCAGGTGTGCACGTAAGACACTGAAACAAAGTGGGGCAAAAATCTTTTCGCGAAAACTACCGGGCCCTAGGTATTAGTCAATTTGTCCCTGAAAAGACCCCAAAGCCCCATAGTGATTCACTGCCCGCCAATATTAGGCAGTTAATCACACAGAAAAATCACTTGAGCAGGCGCTACTCGCGAGGTAGAACAAGGCAACTCAGGATGCAGATAAATGAATTTAGAAAGCAAATTAACTTAGAAATCACCCACTGGCAAACAGACCAGTGGAATAATAAATTATCCCGCCTCACTACTAAAGATAATAGTCTTTGGCACCTAACAAAAGCACTTACAAACAAGCACAACCCCATCCCGCCTCTTCAAGGCACAGCAGGTACTGCCTACACGCCCCAGCAAAAAGCAGAGGCTGTAGCTAATCATTTAGAAACGGTTTTTATACCGAACATACAACCCTGCGACCCAGCTAATGTGGCTCGCATATATAGGGACCTCCGAGTGCAACTTCACCAGCCTTCAGCTGATGAACCAGAATTTATGCATGCAGACGAGGTAAAACGTATAAATTAACATACGAAGCCCCGCAAAGCACCTGGGTTCGATACCCTGCAAGCTATAGTGCTTAAACAGCTGCCACAGTCTACACTAGAGGCTCTGGCTAGGTGTATAAATGCAAGTATGACGCTTGGGCACTTCTCCACGCCCTGGAAACGTGCCAATGTTATTGTTTTTCCTAAGCGTGGCAAGGATCAGACCTTGCCACAAAATTCCCGTCCCATAAGCCTCTTAAGTACGCTCTCAAAAGTGCATGAATGTGTTCTGCTGCGGCGCCTCGATACTCACATTCAAAACGCGAATATTTTTCCTAATGAGCAATTTGGCTTTAGAAAAGAGCACTCTACTGTCCATCAGTTAGTTAGACTAACTGAACACATAACTACGACTTTTAACTGGCGTCAATATTCAGTAGCAGTCTTCCTTGATGTAAAGAAAGCATTTGACAGAGTGTTTTATGCTGGACTACTTTATAAAATGTATGAGAAACATTTCCCCGACTGTTATATTAAACTCATTGCCTCCTATTTAAATAGGCGCTCCTTTGCCGTAACTATTGACGGAGAGACATCAGAATTTAAAGAAATTAGGGCAGGAGTACCCCAAGGCAGCATACTAGGCCCTGATCTTTATAATCTATATACTAGCGATATTCCATGGCCCCCTAACTGGAACACGAACATAGGTGTATGTGCTGACTATACAGTTATATACACATGATGCAGAAGTGCCGAGATCGCAACTCGGCGAGCCCTGGAAATGCTCAATGAGCTAGAAAATTATTTTCGCCTGTGGCGAATAAAAATTTATGTAGGGAAATGCGAAGCTGTGGTTTACACACGCCGACACATTCCTGGCAATCTTTCCCATCTCACTCTGTTTAATGAGGATATTCCTTATAAAAATGAAGTGAAGTATTTACTGGATAAAAGGCTGACATTGCGAAGTCATGTTGAGAGCAAGAGAAACTTTGCCTATGCTCGCATGTCGGCACTTTATCCAATGACAAATCGTAACTCCAGCCTTAAGCTGAAAAACTGACTTTTAATTTATAATACTATGATCCGCCCTATTTTAACCTACGCAGCTCCTGCGTGGGCTTATTGCGCAAAATCACACACTCACACTTTGCAAGTGTTGCAAAATAAATGTCTCAGAATTGCGGCAGATGGACCTAGGTACACACCCATAAGATACTTGCATGCAGAGCTTAAAAAAGAACTGCTGCAAGATGTTTCCTGCAAAATGGCAGAGCAATTTTATGCTAATAGTCATAATAATCAAAATCCTTTAATTGCCAGCCTTGGGGATTATGATCCTGAAGAAAATCAGCATTATAAGCGACCAAAATTGCTTCTAGCGCATAGGCCCCCTTAGTCTTTCTCGGTCCGGAACCAGCGGGCGCTGTGATTGGCCGGAGCTCCGGCCACTAGCAGGGACCCTGCCCCGCGTCCTACTCGCGGTTTTCTAAACTCTCTCGTGGTCCGGAACATGAAATACACTGTCTCGCGACTCGCCCTAGCACCTGCGCAGCTAATAGTTATTAATTAGCTGGTAATTTAGTTAATAGCAAGCAAGCCCCCATAAAATTAAGTACGCTACTTATAATCAGGTATTAATTATAAGTCACCCACACACCTCCCCTCCAGGCCTGGTAACGCACGGCTCCGCTTTAGGAGCTCTCTGCCTGTTCTGACAAGGGCTGACATCACCGCCTCCCATGCTGCTTGGGCTCGTCTGGAAGCCTTCAGCCCCAGTACCGGCCTGAGTATGCATGGCAGAAGCCGCACAAATATACCAAACAATTACAAGTTACACTTACAAGGGAAACCTGGGGTAACACCCATCTTTTCACATAAATTAAGAGTTTCTCCACGAAAACAACACTGCGAAGCACTATGTATTTCACAGCCTTTGGCTCATGTGGCAGCGCTGCTGCTGAAATTACATTGCTCTATTCTATTTAATTAGCTAATTATTTTTATATTTTACACTCACAATCTAACACTTTTATTCATAGTTATTGCTAGCTGTAAGTTAGCTGTGGTGTTTTCTGTAGGTCCAGAATGGCCAAAGCCTGTGATTGGCCGAAGCTGTGATTGGCCGGCAGGATCACTAACAGCCAATCAGAGGGCAGCTGCTGGCACAGATCATATCTGTACTTAGCACGAGTCCTGAAAATGTTATTTTAGCCACGTAATTATTTTAATTTAAGGCTGCCGCCTGCCAGATGCGAAAAGTATGATGTAGAAGTTCAACAATATCGTTTTTTCACAGAAACTATTCAAAGCATGAGTCTGACTTTTATATATAATAGAGTTCAAGGCACCGTGCAGGGCTGTAAATTGTCTGCATCTCTCCCAGATTCCTAAGTGATTAGAAAAGTAATGATAAAAATGGCTAAATAAGCCTATTTCCAGGCCGTTCTACGCTTACAGTTTTTGCAATCGCAAAATATATACATTTTAGAAA
>PNEQ01057144.1:0-14652 GCA_003012365.1 Medauroidea extradentata
CAGACGATCCAAAAAGCAAGTACCGTAAAATGGATATACTTTACACCATCATGGGTAACATTGCACCACGAATAATATTTCTGTTTTGATTGGTGGAATATTAGTGATCATTATCTGAGTATATCAAATTAAAATTTTGGAATGCCCAGCCATCATCTCGTTTCCCTTCACCAAACGTCCTATACAACAATATATTTGGGGGTGCAACGTTACCCATGTTGTTGCAAAGTATACCCACTTTACGGTACAGCATTACAGAAGTAACTTATAGGAAAGTTAACCTTTTTGCAATTATACATTTACGTAACGTATGGTTGTACAACATCTATTTGCCCAGTGAGTGAATAGTTTATTTATTTTTTAATAACTTTAGATGCCTACGTATTGAGGACACTGCCATCAATAATCGCACTAGATGTAAACGTGTCATAATATGTCGTCGTTCCAATTGTAAAGTTGCGAATCTGCATAAATGCAGTTTTAAATTTCGAGAAAAAGACAGCTATAAATGCAGGAGAAAACTACAGTTTTATTGTGATTTATATGAAACCAAAACAAGGTTAGTAATTTTCCAAATACTTTGCAATAATACCCATTAGTGTTATACACACAAGTAAATGACGCCCAAAATGCCCAAAAAAGGGCACATTCGCAACTTTACTGTGGTTTCAAACACCAAAATGAAATAATCGCTAAGTGCAAGGTTGCGAATCCGCTTTTCACAGTAGAGTTACTATAGTTGAATAGTTTACTGAAAAACGCAATTCACTTGTTAAATTATTAGTAAAAATGTATTGGTTCAAGTCAAACATAGTATAACAGTAACATCGGCTAAGCTTATAACCCAAGACTTCGTGTGATGCCTGGAAAAGGTTTGTTGATACAATGATCATTCATCACTTTCAGAGTCTTCAAATGCATCTGGAACTGGCAACACATCACGAATATTTGAAGATGATGGTAACTTTGCATAGAAGTCATGGTAACATCTTGGAATAAGTAGATCTTGACATAATTTCTTCAGATCTCTTTTCTTTGTAGCTGACACACTGAATCAGCTGTTGTATGGATGTACAGATTGTAAACGTGGGCGACCCATTTTCTTCACAAACATCATTTGTCCAAAAGTGTCTGCTGTATAGTCAGTTTTTATGAAATCTGTATTTGGTTCCTCCTTACGATATTGTACCCAAACTGTGTCACGGAACGTTTCTTGTGTTTGTGCAGTTGGGGATTTACGTAATCGTAAGGATTCCTTGGTGCTGTTGAAGTCTTGGAAGTCGTCATGCTGAAGGACTGTTACCTCATAAGGTCGTGGATGTGTGCGAGCTATTCTCATTATTTGAACCCATCCATCTGGAGTATAAACTGGAAAGGTTTTTGCTTTTTGTTCGATTTTGGAATGGATAAAGTCACATTCCATTTAACTACGGCCGGGTTAAAAGAATCCATGGTCGATCAACTTAATGGTTGGATGGTTTCTTACAATATGAAGGCACATACTATCAAAAGTGAAATTTTTCTGCTGCCCAGCACAGCTATCAAAATCATTCTAACATGCTGTATTCCAGTTTTATTCATGAGTTACTTGTAGATGCATGTGGAGATTTCTATACTCCCCCGTTTTCCTTCTGTCTCATCCCAAGTAAAGCATTGTACGTCTTGACTTTCTAGATTGTATATGGTGAAATTGTAGATAGCAAGCTTTCTCACATAGAAAAATGACCCAGCTGCACCTTTGGGAGTGTTGAGAACTGCTTGTAAATCAAAGTTGAAAGCCAAGATTTTGGAATCATTTTTTGCAGCTTCCTTATCGTCATTCCTACGTGTACGAGCAGCTTCTTTGCGTTCAAGATGCTTCAAGTACAGGGATTCATCATAATTCTGGTAGAGTCCAGACGTCATTTCGTTGTGTGCCACACATCGCTTGCACAAGTCTTTATTTGGCTTGTGAAAACGTATCTTGTATTCTCGGAAAATCTGGCGGTATTTTTCTGCTCCAACAGGTTTCTTACTAGCTTCCTGGCTCTTTGATTTGTATAGGCTGTACATAGTTGCTACATTGAGCGAAGAATCTAGATATTTATACTCTGATGCCTTGCGACAGTAATGAGATTCCATGGATGGAAAGGATAGAATATGAGTCCTAATGAACAGATCGTCATTGGTAAGTTTTGTGGAGGTGTTTTCCTTCCTATTTTATCTAATTGCAGACATCCTGTTGGTGAGAGTATGTTGAAAGCACCTCTTACAAGGCCTTCGGATACATTCCGAGTATCTAGAAAGAATTCCCTACAAACAATCTTATTTTCGCCCTCGCAAGTTAGAGAATAAACCTTAGTGTTCTTCCTTCTAGAGATGCTACCAAATCTCTTTATTTTTGTTTGACTAATTGTGATGTGTTTCAAAATAAATTGACGCTACTGTGCAAGGGTTTGTATCTCATGGAACTCTTTGTAAATCTGCTCTCTTTTCTCTTGCGTAAAGATGGTACAGCATTTGTGTTTTGGACGGTTCAGACATAGAGGTTGTTTAATTGGTCTAGCAGGTACTGGTTTTCCTTTCGTTGTTAAATATTCCCTTCAACCTTTTTATTCGCTGTGTATTTCGTTTCCACTTACTAGGGTCAGAAACGCGCCTTGTCTTCGCTGGTGAATGCTGAGGTGATGCTAAATTTGTACGTACGGTCGTAGTTGGTGCTGGTGATGCTGGACAATTATTTCCATTCTTAGATATAGAACGCTGAGGTGATGGTGCATGTGTGTTTCTATACTCAGTAGTTGAAATATTGCAGTGGCCTGGCGTCGATGATTGTTGACGAGGTGACAGGTTTGTTGTAAATGACTGTGCATCAGGTAAGCTATGTTCATCGGTGTCTGAAGATTCATGTGGTGATGGTATATAACTTTCACCATCATCACAACTTACATCACTTGGTTCTTCAACGGTTTCTTCAATTGCTGTTTTGGCTAATGTTTTTGCATAGCGAGAATTAGTTTCAACACTCTTATGTCCCTTGTTTTCACAGTCGTTCGCAACTACATATTCAGGATTGCTGTTTAAAACATCTAAAGCTAGCCTTATAAGTCTATGTTCACGACTATCTGATGTATTCACGGTATTTGCAGACATCATAACCATTCAACTGCAACACACAAATCAGGAAACACACTAATATCTTGTGTTAAAAAAGAGGCATTATAGGAACAGAGGTGGACGAGCTACACGGAAGGAAAGACATGAAGCAATATTCGAACCACAAATGCCAATTACTTACAAAATCGTATACGAAACTCTAATTAAGGCGTATTTCTTACATTAAAAAAATATAACTATCTTGGTAACAGTATTATTTAATAAAACGTGCTATTTTCAAACACCGTGTAGCTCACTTCTCAAACTGTCACAAATGCTCTGCTCGTAATTTAATAATATAAACATGTAACTTAATTAATGCCTAGAAAGGCAAAACTTCTAAGACAAACATAACCTACAATTTGAAACACTTTAAAAAGTTTTTAATGTTATAATTAGCATTTAGAACCGTTGCGATACACATTTCAATAAAAACGTGCAGTTCGATAAGGACATTGTAAATTATGTAAACATAATTTAGGGAAGGCTTTGTAAAACAACACGTTTTCGTAATTTTACTTATACGATATAACATTAGTTTAATGATGGTTTGGAAACCATTGACCCCTTATGTACTTACCTTATCGTCACAAGACAATGCAATAATTACTTTATAAGCACAAAACATTAGAAAATACTATGTTTTCTTGCACAAACGTCTATAACATTTCAATTAGATGCTTTCTCGTTCACAGAATAAACAAATTACCATAGAGGAAGTAAATTACAATCATAAAGGGCATTACTACCAACTGCTTCAATTATAATTTCTGTGGCAACAAAACAAACATTACATAGCACCTTTACCGTGGTCACTGTCAATAACGCTGGTTAGATATTTTGTGGTAAATTTGCGAATATGTCTATTTGCAAATTTACCATGGCTGAAGGTGCTTTACATCGTACTTTCGTAAAAATGCAATTGCAGATTCCCGCTACTGTTATTGTGTTGCACGTTCGTAACTTTACTATGGTGTGCATTGATTAACTGCAATGCAAAATATGCCAAAATATCAATTTCTGGAAAAATGCAGATTCGCAACTTTACCATTGGAACGACGATGTGTACTATTTATACCAACCAAATACTCTCTCATATTCAAAGTCTATTTAGCTATGACTGTAAATACGGCCCGGGATAGTTGTTAAGATTGGCTGGAATAGAATGACTGTTTTTCAGATGGCAGCTATAGCTACGTAGCTAGCTGCAGAGTTAGCTCAACTTGCAGCTTAGTTATACTAACACTTGATGGCCGAGCTACTAATCTGGCATACAAAGAGATCTTTCAATTGAAGTAACTACTCGCTGTTACGAATAATACACGCAAGCAATGTCGCAGATGGACTGCTAGTTTATGTCCTAAAAATGATTGATTGTTCGTCTTCTATGCGGTTCAAGACCAGTCATCCAACTGCAATGAAATTTCCGCAAAAAATTGGGCGGGGGACGGATAAAATAAGTTAAGAGAAACATAACAGAATGCCCAAAAATTTAATGAATAAATAAACTTAGTAAGTGGTTCGAATTATTTTTTTAAGCAGGGGGGCAAAATGGAACAGAGGGGCAGAATGGGACACCCTAAAACCTAGCAAATATACTGTAAAACTTTGGTGAGTTGTGCGTGTGCGACCCCGAAATTTAAAGCTGACAAAGAAATTAACTTTTGGAGGGGGCGGGTCAAAATGGGGTAGGCATGTAGGGACAGAACGAGGTGCCCCTAAATGATTTTAAATTAGTGAAGAAAAAAAGTTTCTACCGAAACTAATTATAGTTCGGTGGAGGTGGGAGGCAGGAGAGGTTAACCAAAAAAATAATTTGTTGAATAATTTTCCTTTTCAAAATATTTCTAAAATGGACATTGATGGTTATTAACATCATTTTACCTCATTTAGCACTTTTCAAAATATTTTTTATTTTCAGGAACATTATGGCATTAAAGAGGAAACCCCGCAAACGAAGTTGCGGGAAACGTCTAGTGTTAAATAAATTTTAGTTTTTTCATGACCGGTGGTGTTAACAAAGCAGTGATTTTTTGTGTGCAATCGTACTAATGATTGCTATCAGAATCGCAGATACTCAATCATCACTGTTATATGAGTTCAGATAATTTGATTTGCATGCATTTTCAGTTTTGTGGCACTATAGGTAATAGTTTATATGTATTTGTTGTCAATTCCATGTCGAAGTTAGATTTTAGTCAAACACATCCAGTACATAGGTCTAAGCTGCATATCTAACTAAATTTAAGTATAGAGAGGACAATTGTTTTGTAGACAATGCTGTCAAAAAACAGAAGTAACTTATATAAGTTTCGGCAAACTTGAGCCAGACTAAAAGAAACCTAGCATTCTGCCGACAGTGTCTCCGAACAACGCCGACAAACTCCAGCGGATTATTCCCGACCAAAAAATGTTTGTACTGCTTTTAGTTTTAAGCTGTTTTATATTCGTGTAGTCAACATACGTTCATCTTATTATTATTATTATTTATTGAAAAGCCAAACGGACTTCGGAATTATCTTTGCTTTTTACAATAATTTTAAAAGTATTCAAGTTCGAATAACTGCAAAAACACTTCAATTAAAAATAAAATAACCCTGACGCATAAAACCATCATTTAAAAAGTTAAAAATTATAGTAATAGTAAAGTCAAATTATATTAATAAACCTGTTAACGCTTCAGGTCCGGAGGACTACTAAGTTAACCAGATAAATAGTTAGGAATTGAAATGGTATAGAATAAAACAGCAAGACCAAATCCACTAAATTATTCATCAATCCAAAAACTCAAAGTAAATATAGCACATTGAGCTTATCTTTTGGAATTGTCACATATGTACATACACCATACGTAAGTTTTGTTACATTTACTTTTTCTGTTTCATGTTTCATAATTATAACTTCTGTACCTATTTTGTTCACTTAGCGGTCCCCCGACGCATTTAAGAACTAAAATAATATGAAGTTATTGTTTTTATTTTTCAAAGGATCGTTTTATGTGACTGTTTCTTTATTTGCATTTTTGACGTCAGTATTATAACTCTGTGTAATTATTCTAATTGCTGTATTTTGTTATTTAAATATTTCTTAGCGTCAATTTTCGTACCCCTACCCCTTCCACAAAACAATAACTATCCCATAAAATATTAATGAATGAAAATATGCAAAACTGATGCTTTTAAGTATCTTATGTTTTGCTACATTGCTCATGCAGCGAAGTACAAAAATAGCCGGAGTCTATTTTCGGATTAGAAAACAAATATCGCTTTCCCAATTAACATTTTTCTATATATACTCACAGAAATTTCTCATCTACTTTATTTAATTTATAATTATTACAATATATATGTGATTTGTACTCTTTTGTGTAGAAAAATATTATAAAATTGGTTTTATCAAAATTTTTTACTAATTTGTTGGATATAACCCAGTCAGGTAATTTTGAATCATTTTCCTTGATTTTTGCCATTAACTGATCACCTGTTTTATGACTCACCAAAAACCATGTATCATCAGCAAATATAGTGTTGCCTTGTCCATAGATGAAATTTTGAACGTCATTTCTACAAATTAAAAACGAAAGATTACCCAAAACAGATCCCTGAGGCACCCAATTTTTTATTTTTACTACTTCAGAAAATGCCTCTGTGCTGTCTTTATTTTTTTTATGTATCGCCTGTATTATTTCATTAAGATAGTAAACAAAAAATTTTTTTCAAAATTATTCTTTATCCAATAATGATGCATTTTTGTTAGTAAAATACATTATAATTTACGCAATCAAACACTTTTTCTAAATCATACAGGCCCCTAACACACCAACCACCTGTTGATTATTATTTAATGCTTCTAAAAAAAATTTCTAGCTCACGCCCACAAAATTGTACAAGTTAACTACTTAACTCATTATATTAACAAGAATTTTTAGATGTCAAAGAATTGATTATAGATTCACGTGCGTGGTTTGCACCATTGTATTCATATTTTTTATGTTCAATTGTACATACCTTTCCTAAAATATTATTATCTGTTTTGTCATTATTTGTAGTGTTTTATTTCATTTATCACATTATTTAGAAAATAGTTATTAAATTCATTTGCTACCTCAATGATGTTAGTGACAACATTTTTAGAGTTGTAGAAACATAACAGTCAACACGGGCAGTATGCGAAGTAGGTCCTACTGACATCTGCCGCTAAAAGTGCAGTGAATATTCCTACATGAATATATGTGCTCTCGGTATAAAAGAAGCGTTTTACAATTTTCTAGAAGGTATACCCGTCCCAGATTCTTAGATGCAGACAGTGTTGAAATTGGGGGTTTCTTGTTCACTGTTTACATTTTGTCGCTGCTCCACACTCATGTCATCTCACCTTTGTAGGTTGGTAGGAAGAAAGGCAGCGGTGAAAACTGCTATCGCAAATTTGTTCCACTAGCCTTTTAAAAATGTTTATTTTACCTATAGGCCGTAGCAACATAATATTTCATTTCACGTTCCTATTCAGAGCTGACAGACTCATAACGAAAGCACTAGCTTGGTGACGTTAACATGTTCTAGGTTGCAACTCGCCATATGATTTTTACTTCTATAGGATCTTCATGGTAAAATAAGTAATTTTTAAAACCGTGATTACGTTTCCACTTTCAGGTAATTAGTATATTTCTTTAGTTTGTTAATACAAACACAGCATTTCAGGTAACAAGCAGTGTGTATAGATTTCACTTAAATCAGAGGTTAAGGCATGAGGTCGCCACGATAGGCTAACACAGTGAATATTCTGAACATATTTGTCCTAAGTGCTCGCTGTACTGTGAAGAGTTTGTAGTGGTTTTAGCATTTCTATGCTTTTTTGTACGGTCAGTAACTGACATTTTATAACTCGTAAGGGGTGCGATAAATTTTATTGAACCTCAATACTTAGCATATTTTTAATCGACTTAGAAAAACCGTAGGAGGTTCTCAATTCGGTTGCTTGTTACCTCAGAATTCCATCATTTATAAATAGATTGGGAAGATTCTTCTTCTTTCCTTGTTGGAAAGGGGATATTTTAAAATAATTAGTTTGTGTTTAAATTGTTGAATGGATCTAAATTAGTAAACATATTATAAGACCTAATGACAAAGAAAATAAATTATTTTAAATTATTGGTGTTGACGAAATTAAACAACATATGATAAATAATTTGGGACTTGGCGCGGCATTAGACAGCCCTTCAGCACACACAGTCTAGCCACATCCAGTCTCCTCGGTGAAGACTGCTCACCGAGCAATGCTGGTCCCCCACCCACAAAATCATCCCTTTTTCTCTCTTTCCCTCTCACTCTGGTCTCTACCTGAATGGCAGACTGACTAAACCAAACAGTTTTTGTCAGGAAGAAGGAAGGGGGTGGGGTTGTTACAAAGCCTGAACAAGTTATGGCCGCAGCCGCTTGGCTGTGCTAGGATCGTCCTCCACTAGCGCTCCAAAGCGTATAGGGACGGAACTACGTGATCGACCTCTTCAAAAAGCTCAACAGTAAATCCCATAAGGTTGTCCTGCCCTGGCCTAGTTCTTGTCTGTGTTTCAAAGATTGTTGTATCAGTTAGCGCAACAACTGTGTCTGTTTGAACGTGCACAGTCTTGCTGCTGTCTACTATTTACATTTGTGGTAGATTTCTGACAGCTAAGGAAGTGGTTTTTAGGCATATTTACAAGCTCATCAGTGGTTGGGTGTTAGTACTGTGATAAGTCGGTACTCAGTGGATGTATATATGCTGTCTAATGAACTGTCTATTAAATAAAACATGACATAGCTGATTTTTTTTTGCTTAGTGCCAGCAATAAGGACTTGCTTTGTATACAAGAACTGGTTGCGATAACTTTAAAACTGTCTGCACTTATTACGAGAAAAAATTTTAAAATAACACATTTGTATGGAAATTCATGCTGTGCGTATTTTCTGTACAAAAGAAATCAATTACAAAGGCATTGCTGGTTATAAATTTAGATATATACATAAATATCTGAAACTGAATATCATTCCTGGTTTGTGTGTTGCAAATTTTTGTCTAAAATCCATGCAAAGTTAGTCATCTGATGATAGGTAGTGGTGAAGTGAGAGGGTTTTGCGGCCCTTTTAACTGTGAGGTCCTAAGAGCCAATGACGGTGCAATGAGGTGAAGGGACAGCACAACATCCATGTCCGAGACAGGATTCAAACCCAGAACCTCTCGCGCCATTGACCAGCGCCTAGCCGACTACACTACGGAGTCAGGCTATCTGATAATAGTCATAAGTATTTATGATCCAGCAGGTGTGTTGGTGGAGTCTGTGAACTAGGCATGTAATTATGTTATTTTTGTATCTCCAGTTAAAGTTAAAATTATCAATTAATGCGTAATCATTACAGTTGCCGCTAACTCGCTGTGTCTCTGTGCGACCGTTAAGGATACAAGCTTATCAGTTTCTTCCCATGCCTGCTTCTCCCCCCTTCACACATTACTAGACGCGTCATTCTTCGTTTCCAGTTGCCTTACTACCCATGCTGAAAGTAGCCTATATGTTGTGTACGTACATTCAGATACCAACAGAAATACGCTTTGAATTATTGGACGTGAAACGTGTAGTACGCCTGACATTACTTGGTACATGTTGGAGCCTTTGCTAAGCTGGAAGTTCCCAGAACGTTACTGCGAACTTGTTTTCACCATCTCGGAAAACAAGTCTTCACCCAGGGGCATGTTTCATAAAAGTACAAGTTACAAGAGAATTCACTTGTAACTTGTAAAAAATTGGTATTTTCTGTTTCATAAAGCTACTAGTCGAATGGTGACTGTGTTTCTCGAAAATACTTGTACGAACAAACACTTGTAAATATGGCAATACTTTAGACAAGTATTGCGACCTAGGTAAAAATATTTACTAGTTTGAATAAATGAGTGATGGAGTTTATACTTAATGCCGATGGAGTTGTATTTATATTATCAATTGTTTCCAATTGTAAAACCATTAAAGTTATACTAAACTTACTCTATTTACTGAAATTTATATGGAAAGTTAACACTAGTAATTTCAGGTTAAGAGAGAACAACAGCTATTGAAATAAATATTTACTGTATTTCGTGTCTTGTACAAATATATTTGTTTTGAATACCTTCTGCAATAATAATAATAATATAAAATCAACACTTCATATTGTGTATAAACAGTATTTGAAAATAATTTTGTTCATTTGCTTCAGTTCCTAACCTACATGTTGTAATATTATATCAAAGCACCCTCTGAAGTGATTGAAGATTACATGAGGTATGATGCAGTGATGTCCGTTTGGATTGTCCTTTTTGAATGGAACGACTTCTCTTACTTAGACTACAGTTATGGAGAATTCGCGTGGCGAGGATACTACCACGTATTTTTGCTACTCATTAGAGAAGGTGGGAAACGAAAGAAATTCAGACTTGTGTCATCAGGATTCGTGATGACAGTCTTTAAGCTCTTAAAATCTGGGTGTCACGGGATCATGTGAGTGGTGAATGAATGCTTTGAGAATTGAAAGTAAAATGTACAAAGAGAGAAATAATGTTTCAGATAGAGTTGAGCTCGCATGATAGAATTAACTCATGAGGATTCTTACACAATTTTGTTTTGAGAGCTAATGTGTTTTCTAGCTTGCAATGACCGGTTAATAACCTGATTATTACACCTATGGATGTTTTCAAATAATCATTGTGTAGTCACATTTTTCTATTCACCATGTAAGAGATCTAGAAATGCGTAGGAATAAAATCACACTAGTGGTTTCTTTAATATAAATTTTCAAAGTAGGCAGTGAAAATAAACTGTGATCTGATGGACAAAAATTAAAAATTCAGTGATTCAGTAGTTAGTGCCCTGCTGTTCGATAGGATATGTACATAAAAAATATAATTTTTATGTAAAACTTGCCTTTTTAGGATAATAATATGTTTCATGCATGTGTCACTAACATTATTTTTTCGCTATGGAATTGAGGGTAGTACATTTACAGTCATGTTCCTTGAGTCGATAGTCCCTTTAAATATTTCCAAAACAAGGTTTTTTCAGAAATATAGTAGGGGATATCCATGTTGTTAAGGAACCTGTTTTGGAGGCTATCAAATTGGCTGAAATACAAAACAATTACATATTGCTTTATACAAAGCTTCAGAAATTAATTTCTCTGTCACACTCTTATAGAAATGGCAATTCTTCTCAGAAATAGCACAGGAAGAAAAAATAATAATTTCCTTCGTAACAAAGACAGTGCCTGGACCTCTAACTGCTGCATGCATAATTTAGGAGTCCATAGATAATTGTGCACTAGAGAAAAAATATATTCAAAGAGAATTTTCTCAGTAATTTTTAAAGACAAGCTATCGAATCCTGGAGTTATTTTGGGGAGTTATATCTTGTAAACGGGACTAAAAATCATCTTAATTATTTATTTCCGTAGTAGTACTTGCAGCTGTCTACTATGCATGAAAAATATAAGTTGTTCATACCAACCCCCAGTTTACATCTCTCCGCTGCATGTAAACATAAACATTGCCAAGTGCTTTTATTTATGTAGACTTGTATAATGTTTACATTTACATTACACTTCTAAAAAAATTTTATGTACTGGTGTTGAATATGTGCTATACTCAATAGTAATTTTAGTTATAAAAACCTGCAAGATGTCTTATAATACTGGCTTTTGTGGATCAACTCTTAAGGGTGACCTCGAAGCATGCATAAAATGCTAAATTGCCTCAACTATCCAAGTGCTGAAATAGCATGCAAGCTTTCCACCAAACCGTTTTTTACTATGGGATAATGCGGTGACCATATCATTTTATTGGTGGAAAGTCTGCAACTGAGTTCAGTGCAGTTTGCAATCTGAGTTTCACATACATCCGGTTAGTACATTTTGAAGTATGGCAGTCTAAAAGCGCTGTTTTCAGCTATTTTGGAGGGCTTAGAAACTGTGTTTTTAAGGAGCATGGTGTCTTAACAATGAGGTTCCTGTCTGAAGTTTTTCTTTTCATACATTTGCACTATGGGCACACGTGGACTATTTTAGTAGAAAAAACTTATTTGCGAACACACTGCAACACATTTGAAGCGTGGAGGTAGGCGGCATCCTTAATTTATACGACGTGCACTATTGCCATTACAAATCTTGTAAATGTGTGCACATTATGTACTGTATATTTAAATTTACAACTCAAAACTGCTACTAACAACACACAACATAAAGACACAATTTAAGAATTCAAGTTCTGTTCAGTTGTACTGCCATTGACTACACACTCAACAGAAACAATGAATAATGTATTATCTTAATGTGTGATACTGAAAAAACTTTCAGTTTCTAATTCTATATAATAAGAATGGCAATTTTAAAATATAACAATTTACAGATTAGCTGTGACAAAGCAGTCATTTATAATACTTTTGAATGTGTTACCAGAAACCCATACTTTTGCACAACGGATAGAAACACTCAATGACTCAACTAACTATGCTTCCAAGCCAAGTGCGGAAACCTAACTCTATTACCTGTCGGTGGAATTTGAACTGCGTCTGCAGCGCGGAGCGCTAGAAGCAATTTGCGAAAAATGGTTGATATTCAATCAGCGACCCAGTTGCGCCACTTGGTTCTGGCACTAATTAAGTCAAATTAGACCATCAGTAGGTATGTCAGTAAGATCACAAATAAATATTTTTAAGTACATTAAATACAGAGAGGTCAATTTCATTTGCTGTTTTTTCAATAACTTTATCTTTAAATTGTGAAAATATATGGAATTACATGTGATAATTCGTTTAAGTTTCGTAGCAACATGGGGTTAAAAGGTATGACTTCTTTTAAATCACCCTGAAATGTTGCAGCAGTTCATGACATAACTTATATCTCGTGCAAAAAATTTTATATAAAATATGTTTTTGGGCTCTGAAAGGATAATGTATATTCCATACTAAGTTTCATTAAAATAGAAAATGGTGATGTGAAATTTTTTTCTGAAATGTGCTGATTTAAAATGGAATGACCAAAAGTAAAAAAAAGAGTGGACTGTTTTATTTTACCATTATTGGCAATTGAACAGTGGAAGAAAAAGGTTTATTTATACTATTTGGTACCAATTAATTGGTATCATATTGTAAAATTATACCCACCCACTCATTTTCCATACTGCAATACTAGTGCTGCCCATCTGACGATTAACATTTTGATTTATTTCACCAGATGCCAATAAATTATAAATAAATAAATCAGTTTATTTACAGTGAGTGTTGGCTAGGTATACAAAAGTATTTGACAGTAAAACAGAACACCTTAGTGTATGAAAAATTTTTATGCAATTTATGTAAAGTCTCATTGCATATTTACATGGATAGCACAAACTGATTACTGATACTATTGTAAACCACATTTGTTTTGACATCATCTTCAAAACATTTCATCAACAAAAAGCAGCAAACAACATATGACCTTATATGCACCATTTTTATCCACTGTATTCCAGTTGTTTCCAGAAGCATTATTCCAATATTGGATGTTGCACATATTTTTATTGACTTACACAATGCAAAATTAACACGTCGTTAACATAAAACCCAATATGTTAGATTAAAAATAACCAAACAATGTTACTAATCAACACTTCACATATATTAAATAACCATTCACTAATTTGCATAGTACTATTTCACATAGTAATATGTTTCCTTCATTTTCAGTTACCATCGTGTTAATCTGTTTTTAGTCCATACAATAAACTATTGCTCGTAGTAGAGGTGCTGCGAGTTGCAGCACCACACATTAATTTATATTGTAGTTTCCCAACTTTACAAGATTGTTCTCAAGAGTCGGTGCACAATTGTTTACTTTTTAAACTAACATTCACAAGGTAAAGGTTCATAATGAATTTTTTCTCGCACAAACTCTTTTACTAAAATAATGTAGCAAGGTTTTAACCAACCTTCTGTTGTAATGTCAAATAAATGGAACACAAACATATACTTCGACACTTTAATCCTGCTTTATTTTAGTACCTCACTTTTCCTTCTACCACTCGTCTCCATACTTCCTCCTGACAACCACAACAAAACACCACTCTTACCAACCCAGAAAAATAAACTTATTTACAAACGTTAAATTTATCTATTAAACACTCTCCCTATAAATTTAAAATTAAACCATATACTGTAGTTACATAATTTTGAACTTTGAGAGACCCTGACCAAACATAAGACACACATAAACATACTTAGTCTATTCTTTAACTATAACCATGAACCTTTCTGCCAGGCTTATGTGCCTATTCAGTGTCATAGGTTTGGTAAACACATCTGCAAGCTGACATTCAGTAGGACAGTACACCAAACATATGCCCTCTTCATTGACTTGTTCACAAATGAACTTAAACCTGACATCAATATGTTTGGATCTTTTAAACCCAGTGTCATTATTAATCATTTTCATTGCACTCTGATTGTCAACATTCAAATTCACAGACAATATCTCACCTGTT
>PNEQ01057153.1:0-11247 GCA_003012365.1 Medauroidea extradentata
AAATGTGTATAACTATTTAAAATTCGCTTATTATTCGCGTATTGACACTGTTTAAACTTTGATGTAGTAGTGTACAGTAGGAGGAGCCGGAGGGACAACGGTAATGAGGTATGGGCGGTCACTTCGTCTCGGCCACATCCCAAATATACCTGGGCCAGGCCTGGGCCTGGTTGTCGTTGGGCCTACTTGCCTGCGCCCCCCTTTCCCGCCATCTTGGGTTCATATACGTTACAACAATACGCTATATTTCAACAGTCATCGTTCCTACAGCTTTATAAACGAGAGAAGATACGAAAAACTGTTGCACGGTTTTTTAAAAAAAGAGTGCATACACTAACTATTCAATGAATGAAATTCTCCCCTTAATGAGCTAATTAGCTAAAGTATTTATAATTTTCTATCTAGAAAAATTAGAATAAATAGTACAACCAGTTTTTAACAAAACTTTGCAACAGTTTTTTTGGTAGCTGCTGTACTGTAGGACTAAAAAATAACTATAGTGAAAGCGGTAGAAATCATAGATCATAGTTTTAAGTTTACGTGAAGTATTGGTATTTATTGTAACTTCTCGAGCTAATATATCACCAAGATTATTTTTCCTTGTGGTAATTTTTAAAGGTAACTGTCGCACGCCAGAAGAAACTTAATATATATTATTTCGGCGATTTCAAAAATTGTACTAGCAATTAGTCAATAGCAATTTTAAAAAAATGTATGAATAAGCTTTGACATATGGTAATTCGATGTTTGAAATAGTGTTAATCATAGATATCGGAACAGTATACTAGTTCGTGTGCTATTTTGTTTACTAGATTGTTAACTTAGTACGTTACTGGTCGATGCACAACCCTTGTAGCAACTTATGGTTTGGGCCAACGATGGAAGAAATTATGGCTTACATGTTGGACCAACGTCGGCAAAACTTTGACCAAAATAAATAAACCAAACAAATGCGAAGTGAAATATTACCTTACATTTTTCCTAAGACAACACAACATTTACTACACAACCATGGTGTCGCAATAATATTTACAGTTATGGTTACACGATTTTGTGTCGGAAATTTATAAAATATATAATAACAAATTAATTGTTTCTGTAATTTAGACAAAACCGTCTAGTTTCTAGATTACAAAATGTTTCGAGCTATTTAGTTTGTTATTCATTAAAGCGAGTGAATGCGTCTCAAGTGTTAGCAAAAATACAGACAAACGTGGAAGAAGAAGATTAAAAATATATCTAATTACGTTATATCAGCTCAAAAGTTTTCTCTTTTAAAACATAAGATATTCTTTAAAATATTACAATCCCTCAAAGCAGTATGTTCAATATTTTTGGTTCGTAAACTCCTTAAACGCACCACTTTGCACCTTAAATTCACAATTTTTTTTCTTCGAAGGAGGAACCCCCATGTTTTGCTTAGAACAACGTGGATATTTCTACTTTCCAAGACGCGTCCCCCTTCCCCCTCTTCAACAAGAGCTTGGACCCGCCCCTGAACACTAACTAGGGACGTGTAAGGTTGGCGTTATTTTCTGCCAGCAAACTACACTGCTAACATATGCAGGCTCTGTCAACATCTCTCATTATCCTACACTGACGTGGTCTCCCACTGAGAATGCTTCTTAACAATAGTCATAGTTGCACGGCGTGGTGACCAACATCCTGGGAAGAGGTCACACATGGTACTAACACCACATAGATGCTCGTGAACAGTGGAACAACACATTGCGCTCTGGTAAGTATAGGCCAGTGAAGCCTATAATAGTCTGCAGCAAATAATAACAAGCATTTTACACGCCTTTACACACAATAGTATTTTTTTTTTTTCATGAAATTGTGGCTTGAAAATTACTTAAGGGTATGGAGAAAGAGAATGGTAACTCACAAATTTTAACATCTTGAACGTTATGTTGGAACTGAATGGTAATATCATACTGAACATTCTGACATAAGATACTAAACAACGTGACCAATAATGGCAGTACAGTGCACTAATGATTATATTGCAGACCACGCTTTAGTAGCTTGCTACACCCTTGAAATAGTCATATTGATTTTATTATCGTGTAGTCGCTTATTATGATTGGCTCCGTACTTTACTAACTAAAAGTATAATTTATAAACAATGATGATTTTATTTCAATTTCTTTGTCAAATTGCATCTTATCTTCGAATGCACATAACTCAGTTGCGATAGTGAGTTGCCGTTGTATCTCCCCCTTGAGCTTCAATTAGCAGCTGAGGGTCCTCTTGGATATACGATTCAACGAGCCATGCGGCATAATAGTGGAGGACTGATTGATGCTACTTAAGCACCTTGTTCATAGACGCGAAGAGACAATAGGTAAGCCCTTAGTGTCCGCATGCGCCCAGGTCATGAACACTCTCGTTGAGTATTGATTACACAGAACTCTATGACGGGATATTATGGTACTTTAAAAACAATTTGTAGTCGGCATGTGACAATGAATCAACTTTTATATCGTCTATATTGACTGACTTATAACTGAGATGTTGAAACATACAGACACAGGTACGCGTATTCTACATTCCTTGTAAAAACCAAGGTCATGTAAGTCTTCCGCTGCTTATCTTCCGAGAATAAATAACTAATTATCGTGTGATGAGAGTACCAGACGGCCAGAGCATCTCATCCCCGGATGATGACTTGTTATTGGTCGCCTGAAGGAGTCTACATGCTCTATCAACCAATAATTGCTAGCTTTGATAACAGGAAGACTCACCAGCCGTGAGGCCATATGGTCCTCCTTGGCCCCCACGGGCGCGGAGCAGAGATCACGCTTTGTCACCGCAACTATGATTGGCTAGTAGGCAGTTGGAACTGCGGAACACTACACTACACCGCCCATAGTCAATCAATGAGGAGCAGTCTCTAGCGAGAGAACCCGGGGCCACACATCCCGAAGGGGTGTGCATGCTCAGAAAGATGACATGGAATGACGCCCTACAGTGGACAAGCGCCTGAATGAGGAAGGCTGGGGAAACGGGAGAACTCCGAGAAAACTCGCTGACTGGTAAGATAGTTTAGCACGGTTTTCACATGCGAAAATCCGTGAACCAACCCCGTCTGGTGTCGAACCAGGATCAGCTTGGTTGGAGCCGCGTCGCCGCACAAGTGTACTCTTGTCTGAGAACTTCCTCTCAGAGGCCCACTGTTAGTAGGTATAGGACATCCTCTGCAGTGGGATATAATATATGAGGGAACGAAAGATAATAGCTGTTTACATAGCTGTGAGTCGTTCTTATTGATTAGACAACGAATTACAGACAATGTCACTCACTACTGTAGCTATATTAACGGCTAAATTAAACTAAACAAAATAACTACCTCACGTATCTTTAAATTTGCTAGTTTTGTGACTGAACTACGAATTTGTGTCTGATATTTGAGAACTTTCAGCGACTTAAACAAAATAAAAAAATTAAAAAAAGTATTTCATATATGTTTTAAGAATTGTAGATAACTATAGACATGTCTCGAATTCGTCAAAATGAATTTCACAATTTTCCCTTAAATCCTTTTAAGAATTTGAAAAATCGCTGATGCATAGTTTCAAGGAAAGACGACTGAAACATTAAATCGCTTAAAATATTGAAACTAAAACATTCAAAACTATAAGTTTTTAGTTGTAACCACTCGTATATTCAACAGGTGAGAAATATCAAACAAATTGTTTATTTTTGTTTATGATTCAGGGCTTGTAGAAATCGTCGAAAAAAATTCGAGTTATCGATATCAGAACCCATAACCAAATTCCACAGCATGTAATATTATTAAATATTGGCTTACTTTAAAAATTAAAAATAATACTATACAACAGATACATTTCCTAATCAATGAATATATTACCATTATTAAATATATACTACTGCGTTAACAGTGTTTTATGCAGAAGTCATGTATAGGAACTAGGAGAAACTGCAAAATATGATTTTATGTGATTACAAATTCGGTAGTCTTGTCATGTTACGTTACCTTCTTCTTTCGTCCTTTCTTACCAAAACATGTCTTCGGAACATTAAACTTACTGAGCTATGGAAGTTCTGACTAGTTGGACTAACAATATATGTATTTTATAATTATCTTATGTTTGACTTTTTATAATGCTGGAGGAACCACGGTAGCTCAGTGGCTAGAGCACTCGCCTCCCAACAAGGCGATCCGGGTTAAATTCCCGGCGGGATAGGTCCCCGGACGATACAGCTGGGCGGCGGGCTTTCTCAGGGATCTCCCGCTTACTCCGTCCTCTCATTCCGGCACTGCTTCACACTCACACCATGTCATCCCTCACCAGCGCTGAAGACCTCAGTGTTAAGAGAGCGTGGTAGAAAAATAACCGCTGAATTCTTCAATTGAGATATAAACTTTTTAAATGTCAATATAGAAAAACTACAAAACAATAATCCTTGATAATTATATCTGCCAACTTTATGAGCAAACATTTACCCAGAATGATGCACTTGCTAAGCGCGATCTCTTGCGCCGCAGTTAAATGTATACGAGATTACTGCGTTAGAATTTGTTCTTCGGATATGCGTTAGTCAAGAAAAAATTTTGCTCAAAAGGCTGGCAAAGACGACATTCTCTAGGTTTGCTGGTTTTATTTTATTTTTTCAAGTTGGCTTCGAGAAGATAACAATTCTAAACTGAAGCTTTTAGCGCAGATTTATGTACCATGCATTTTTTTAGGCGCTGAACAAAATATCTTAACTTCAATAAAATTGTGGAACGAGAAGAGAAAATAAAACAGAAAGATGTAAATGAAAATAAAAAAAAGGAAAACGGTACTGAAATCGTCACCCTGACAGTTACTGTGTCAGGAGCCAGTCGTTCATACATGTGTGAACAATGTACAATCATGAACACACTGGCAGCGCAGCAGTAAGCAAATATATTCTTTCTTCCGCAGACATCGTCCGTGCACGTTATATCATCTCTGCGGTACTGAAATATAAGAGCTATATTTGTAAATGAGTTTCTTTGAACCCCGGTTATTAACTGCTCGCTGCCTTCTGAGCTATTTTTGCCTGCTCCATATTTGAGCTAGCGCAGGATACGGGAATATGCCCTGGCTCCAGATATGGCTAAATATAAATCCGTTATTGGTTACATCACAGGGATCCCCTGAGAGGCACGTCAAACACGCCCACGTACGTGCCCGTGTGTGAGCCACCGCACCAACTTCAAAGAGCTGATTTTATTTTTTTACCTCTCCCAGTTAATTGCGTATCGAACGAGGGTTGAATGAAACAAGGCTCTGGGCTTGTGTCAATAACACTGCTACGTCAGCGCTGCCAGCCCGCTTGTGGCGTGGCTCGGAACTACAATGGCGGGATGACGCAGGCAGTTCGTAATGTGCTCAACAGAGCGCAGCACTCGTGCGGTAGAAAACTTCATACACGTAACAGGGCGCTGTTATTTTCGGAACACTGCGCGCTTTTATGCTAAAAATATACAAATAATCTCTCCTTCCCAGCTCGCAATAGCACTGCATTATCCTGAGTGAGCGAGAGAAGATGTGGTATTTACGTGGAGGAGGGGGTAAGAGTGTGTGTGTGAGTGAGAGAGAGAGAGAAGAAGAAGAGGAAGGTAGGCAATGAATGAAAACAGCTGGGCGTGGCGGTTACGAAATCGTGCATTTATCTGCGCAGTAAATTTAACACTTTGTATTTCATATTAATAAGTTAGTTTAAAAACTGTTCCAAAATAATGACTTTTTGATTTGTTTTCGAATTTATAATTCTGTTACATGTCTGCTATTTTAAAACGGAAACTTGTGTACCTTTTGACAGTGTAATAGTTAGGCATTTATTAATTTTTTCAGTAATTACTTACAAGTTCTGTAGATCAAGATATTTAGAAATACGGAAGAACATGAAAGACACAAAATTCAAGAATATAATACAAGTAATAAAACAATATTACTTTAGAAAAAAACCGTTGTCTAAGAATGCCAAACGTGTCAAAAGTTCCACAAAATTTACAAAATGTTGTTGCTGAAGATCAATCATAAATACAGCACAAGTCTACTACTTCAATATTTTGGAAATTTATACGGTGAGAAAAGTTAGAAAAGGAGGCAGTTGCTGAAATTTTTTATTGTAGTTTAACTTAACAAATAATCGCATACAGATTAGTTTCCGATTTAATTATTGATACACGATGAAAAATATATTTCTTAACTGACATTTTGATAGGCCTAGAATATTGAAATTTATAAATTTAAACTTTGTTGTAACTGAAAGGAAAAGCTCGATCATGAGTGCATTGAAGGCCAAAACATTTTTTCTATGTTTTCAGGATATGATTTACTTTTATTTCACAATACAAACGGAAAACTGACGAAAGTTATAACTTATCTTCAAGTTTTATGACATTTAAATTCCAAAAATCCTTTCACACACGAAGTTTTGAATATTCAATTCATTTGTTTCTTCGACATGTATGTAAGCAATTTCATTAAAATATTCCACTTTCTTCGACTGTTATTATTACTTTTTTTACATAATTTCCAAACCTCCGTTTGAAGAGAAAGACGAAACACGGAAAAATACTTAGGTCATTATGGTGGCCGCCTACCCCATGCTTCAAATGCGTTGCAGTGTTCGCAAACAGGTTTTCCTACGAAAATATTCCACGTGTGCCCATTGTGCCAACAAAGAAAAAGAAAACAAACTTCAGACAAGGTCGGAACATCATTGGTAAAGCACCATGCTCTTTAAAAGCACTGTTTCTAAGCTCTATAACTATAAATACCGGCCCACTGCGAGCATGGAGTGAATGATTGCGGCGTCAGCTGGTGAGTGTTCGCGATAGACTTGGCAGCGAGGGACGAGGCGGGACCAGCCAGTGGCGGATCTAGAAGCTGGAAAAAAAAAAGGGGGGGGGGCTTAAACAAAATTTTGCTTTTCACCCATGGCGCTCCTTGCCCCACTCCCGAATTAAAGTGGGGGGTCCGAGGATCCTCCCCCGGAAAAATTTGGATTTCAAGGTTCAAAATGGTAATATTTAATAGTTTTTAGTGCCTCAATGTAGGTTATATCAACGACAGTGAATGTAACAATTTTTTTCTGGAAGAATTGGTTTATGTGGACAATTTTAAAAAATCAGCGTAATGAAATAATTTGTAATATCGGAAGGAGATTGTTTTACATATCACTATGATTATAATAATTTGTACTTTTATGTTAATTTTGTGGCTAAGGGGGAAGCGGTTAGAACTTTTTCGCAACACTCCTGCATGTAAAGTACAATCCAGGTCACATGCCAAGTTGAGACTATGAGAATGAAAAATAAATGGCAAATACAATTTCATACAAATTCAAAAACATAATCACCCACGTTTATTGATAACGAAGCTGAAATTAAAATCGCAAAAACATCACATCTAGATTGGTGTTCAATCCAAATGATTAAGGAAAGGTTGCTGTGTAAGTGTCATTAACTACCCTCGGCTACTCAAACCCAAAAGGCGGTATGGGTCCTCCTCTATTGATTTTTAAGTTCAGTAATAGGCTATTAATGGAGTTTGTGGACCAAACATTTATTTACACAAGTAAGAAGCGCCTTAAAGTAGAGAAGTTCCTTTCTGCTGTATTTGTCGTGACTGGAATTGTTCCAGATATCCTAAGAAGAACTGCAATGTTTGGGGAAAGTGTACTGTCACACTCTTTTAATGCATCACTTGCCGTCTCGGGTTTTGTAGTTGCGTTATCCCACTTTTTCTGCCAAAGTTTCAACTCTGACTGTAATCTAAGTGACGAACCTTCCAGAAACTTTTCGTACTTAACAGAAGCCTTTATTATTTCATCGTCGCTGTTAAGACCACTGATGATTGGTATGAGGCTATGCAGAGGCAAAACACCAGCAAAGTCACGGTTAAATCTTGATTCAAGCTGAGAAATGAAATGTTCGACCACGACCACTGGCAAAGAAACAACTCTTCTGAAGTATTCTTCTGCGTTGCTAACAGGGGTATCTTCCCTTGTTGTTTGTTTGGCACAAGTTCTTGGAAGAGTGATTTTACTTCCTATATCTTCAGCTACTTTACACACCTCTTCAAAAATTTTCCCAAATACTATCTCTGCCTCCTTTCTTGTATCTTTTAAGGCATCCACCACATCAGTTACAAGTCGCAATGCTGTAGACAGGTCCTGTTTTGGGGACTGTAGCTTTTCACTCAGTTTCAAAGTCAGAGAAAGAAGATATGCTGTTATTTCTAGTGCTACTAAAAAGTCAGACCTCCTCATTGCAGAGCTGTACATACACGCCTTTGATGAAGTTTCAGAACCAAAGTTTCTGTCGGTTACCATTTCATCAAGCAGTGTAAGGATAGCTACAAAGAGTTCCTTGAATGTTATGAGTGTGTCATGTCTCTCAACCCATCTGGTTGGACACATTGTCTTCAATTTGGTTTTCTTTGTCTCTGAGAAGTCCATGTTTGAAATAACACTTTGCATATCATACATGTATTTATTTAACTAAATAATTTGCGTTACTAACCATATGCTAGTTTATAAGATCGTTTATCAACTTTTAGCCACTCATAGTTCAAGCACCAAGGGGGGGGGGGGGCTAAAGCCCCTTTAGCCCCCCCCCCCGCAGATCCGCCACTGGGACCAGCAGATTGAGGAGAAGCTACGGATATGTGTGGACGACTGTGATACTCTTGGAGTGATGAGAGTAAGTGTGAGAGTGGACGAACATGTTGAACTGTAGCTGTGTATTGCGAGACGTTTCTGGATAGAAGCATACGTGGTCGGAGGACTGATTTAAGAGAGACGTTATTCATTATACACTAGAGTAGTAAATTAGTCTTTTTAGGGAGACTACCTGTCTGTAAGTGTTTATTTGGAAATGATAAATCGCGAGTGTTGTATACTCAACGTAGAGTAGAGATTGTAATTAAATTAAGAACTTTACTTTAATTAATTAATTTAATTATATAAACTCTCCATCCCAAACGAACCTGGCTGCGCCCAGGACAGCAAAGTTGTTACAGAATCTTTTAAAGGTATAGGTGTAAACAATACACATTTAACTTTAATAATAGACACCATAAATGATAGGGTGAGCAGTGAGACCAGTTGTCGGCAAAGAGAACTGCACGCCAGTCCAGTGACTAGCGCCTAGAGGCTATGGTGAGGCATGATGTGCGTGTTGTCTCGTCCTTACAGCACCCGCACTTCTGGGCCTCAAACACGCAGAAATACGTTCTGTGACACGTGGAGTGTATGTAATAATTGTAATAATATTGACGGTAATATTATTTTGTTTTGAATGTCACAGGAACAGTTTTGAGCCCTTTTAAATTGTTTTTCATAATGATTAATGAGTTCTAAAACTGTTTTGAATGTATTAACGTAATTTTAACGGCCCAGACTCAAGCATAACATGATATGTTAGGATTGTTCTATGCCGACCACGAGTCGTGCAATTATGCTAAATAATGTATTCAACTTTATAATTAGTGTTGATGTATTACATTTTGAATCAAAATTAGTCTTTAATTTATATTTAATGAATATTTTCACGGCAATTATATTTACATGTTATCTATAAAATGTTTTTCAATAAATGTTTGAATTTTTGAAGGAAGATCTTTTTGGAGTCTTTTTCGGAAGCCTATGTGAAACCAGGAGATTTCTGGTGGCTTTTAAAGAAGGCGTATGTGCGTAATATTGATGCCCACTTAAATCTTAAATATAAGGGCCCATGCTAATTGACAGGATTTATTTATTGCCACTCATTTGGAGTTAATTTGCTAGGCCAGTCGGTCGTAAAAGAAGAGGCCCGAGCTGTAGGGCAAAAGAAGAATAAGTAATTTTGAGTGTACTTTAAAAAATGAAGAGGATTTTACTTAGGCATTTTGGATTCAACTAAGTACAGCTTTAACAGGCTTTTTGTTCGCGCGTGACGAAACTTCATATTCTGATAGCTGAATAAGCTATAGACAAAAGTTAATTATTTTGATTTTAAAGAGTAAGATGGTTGAAGACTTTTTATTATTATTTAATTTGAGACATTAATCATATCTTTTTTTACTTGTTTCCCAGATTAGGTAATGTTAAATTTCCCTGCACCCAGAGGTCCTGAGATTGTGAATATCTACATTAGAGTAGCTGCAAATTAAATTTTGCAAAGCTTTTGCTTAAGGACGTACTAAACGCTGAGAACTTTATTTCATGTCATGAAGGTGTCAAGTAATTTTAATGCTATTTTGTCTTGAGTGAAATGTTGATTTTTGGTTAACCAGTCAGTATTTCCTCAGTAATCAGTTGAGCAATTACACTGAATATTTTAATTTGAAATTTTTATTTTATTTCCATTCAATGTTTTGTGTGTAAAGTTTGCTTTCTACAGTAGCAGTGTTGAGAATTTGGTATATGTATGTTTTACACACACTATCTCACTCAAGTTTATGTGCACACTCCTTGTTTACACCTTCAGTACTTCTGCACAACAACCTACTACACCACACCACACTCAGTACCCTTCTCTGTGAGTGTGCCTACACTCAGCTAGGCTAACCTATATGTAGAATCAGGGACATTAGGAGTCAACTAAACTCCATGGGGATATAGTAGAGTTCGTCCAAGCGGCCACCTTGAAACACAAGTACACAGTGTATTTCTCTTCAATGAAGCTGAAAAAATGTCATTCACAAATATCGACGGTGATACCTGGATTTAGTTGCTTGGATATACTCCATTGCAAAATAAATGATTTTCGAAGAAAAACTAAAAATAATAGAAAACATAAATAAGCAGAGTATGCTTTAGTCAACAGGATACATATACAACATACAATTAAAAAAAATGGAATCGGGTCAAATAAAACAAGGAACAAACAGAAAATAAATAAAAATAATAAAAATCAAAATTCAAAAAAGAAACCCAAGTTATCATGCGACACAACCATGAGACGAAACAAAAATGTCTGTCTGGAAAACTACTGTGTTGTTTTTCTGCTCGTGTCTGATATCTACTGTGATTTGTTTCGTCTCATGCTTGTGTAGTTTGTTTTTTTCTGCTCGTGTCTGATATCTACTGTGTTTTGTTTCGTCTCATGCTTGTGTAGTTTGTTGTTTTTCTGCTCGTGTCTGATATCTACTGTGTTTTGTTTCGTCTCATGCTTGTGTAGTTTGTTGTTTTTCTGCTCGTGTCTGATATCTACTGTGTTTTGTTTCGTCTCATGCTTGTGTAGTTTGTTGTTTTTCTGCT